>JAYJMG010144514.1:0-13131 GCA_036873935.1 Stomotoca atra
ATACCGAGACCGCAATATCCAAAGCGATCATAACGGCATAAAATCGTACTAAAAGCCATGGCCTGAATCTAGAGAACAGCTAAGATGACTAAAGCCCATTTTAAGACTCAACATATCGCTGAGGTAATGAGTACGAGTTCTAAAGTTTGACTTGTTTATTCGCCATTAATAATGATGTCAAATGCATTTCTAACGAAGTCTACATTGTCTTCATCCTCCCAATCAGAAACATCATTGGCATTGTCATCGCGATCGTTAATAAAGTCATCCATTGTTGGATAATTGATCACTAGCACGTCAGGTGTTTTTCCGTCAAATTATTGTGGCAATGGTGCAATTTCCTGAAAAGGGTCGATCGATGGTAAAGCAGAATTCCATCGTATATCCCAGCGGCTTTCCATCCATTGATAATGATTGATAATCCAGCCGCGGACGTGATGTTGTCATAAAAAATTCATTAGCCATTTGGCATGGAGCGGCTTTATCACTGTGAGTTGAAATTGGATATTTTTATCCTCTACATTATTACCTAACTGTGACGCATTTCCCACTTGCTCAGAATACCACTCTGCAATTTTTTTTTCTTGAAAGCTTTACAATGACCATTCACTGTAAGGTCAAGTAGTTGGAACAGGTGATTGATGTTATTAAGGATCAAGAGAATGTTGTGCTCCTGAAGCAAAGATTTAACTTCTTCTGTCATTTTCTCGCGGAATACATCCATTATCAAAAGAGCAGCTTGATTCGGGTCATCCAATGATTGACGTTTTTCTTCAACGTACGGTAAGGCGATCTCTTCGATAACTTTTACTGACTCTGCTGTGTTGCTAAAATGAGTAGGGTTTGCACTGATCGAAAATGTTTCCGGAAATTTGAATGTTGGAAAGTTTTGCTTAGTTTTCCCCTCGTATAAGAGTTGCCCGTCAAGTGTTATGATAAAGGTACCCGTTATACACCTTTTATCCGAAGATTCTGCGATTGGTATTGAATTAATTCCTTTCTGTGCTAATATCTGGCGTGAAGATGGAATGTATTTCAGCGGCGTTTGGTCTAGATTCATTGCAAGAGATGATGGCATATTGGGTTTTTCCACTAGTGAAGCGATTTGGTGCAAGTATAGTAACTCTGCTTCCTTTCTTGCACCTTCTGGGATTTCTACTTTCCCAGTTTTTGACATCCTCTTAACAAAACCCATCCGCTGAAGAAGACTCATAGCCCATGACGAGGAATCTAAAACAATATGATTAAGATTGTACTGGGTGTTTTTGGTGATCAATGCCTTTGCTGTAGAAACAGCGATGGTTGTAGAAATTATTCCCCACGGCTTCGTGTAGCTCGCAAAAATCTTTGTACCATTTGATCAAGGGATCATAGCAGCAAGGGTCTCCCACCTCAAGCTGCTGGGGCGGATTGTGCACTGGTGCAGTTGCACCACAAAATTTTACCACCCATAAGGTGTATCTCTTCTTCCTGAGTTCCTCTTTAATGTCAAAGGAATAAAGAATCTATATATATATATCCCCCATGCGCGCGATGGCCCGTTTTTACTCTCTCATCAAAAAGCAGAAAAAACCCTGGTATCAAGGTTGTCTGAAAAGTCATATTCCCGCCCGTAAAGCTTGGAAACTCGCGGAGGTTTTTTTTACTATTTTGGCGCTCAATTATAATGCTTGAATAGGGTGCCGAAATAGTCTAGTGCAACTAGGTGCAAACTAGTGCAAGTCGGTTACCGGTATCACTATTTGCACTACTTTGCTGGTGCAAAGATGCGGAGTTTCATATGGGAAATTTTTGCACTATCGAACTGGTGCAGGCCAGCTGGTACAAATGCCAAATTGTACGGCATGACAATCCTGGATCAAAAAGATACACAAGCAATCAAGCGTGAGTAGCTTAGGTGACTGACTGACCTGCCTGATAGCACTGCGAGTTTGTGGGAGTTTGTGTGAGAGGAGAAGCTCCACACAAACCTGATGTTTATACTGCCTTGTCGAATGTATATATACTGGAAATAATGATATGAGGTAAAGTTCGTTTTTTTACTGAACACATTTAACCCACAAACTGTGTGTAAAATGCTGTAGCTTTTAAAACAAACCTGTTTGTTTATTTTCTTTTTTACGTTGTCAGTTGTTGTGTGTGCACTACTTAGCTGAGCTATAGCTATAGCTATGCCTTAGCCATAGTCATAAGAAAAGAGACTGACAATCGTACTTACTAAACGCAGTAACTAGCTGAAACGACCTGAAACCATCTGAAACCACCTGAAACCACCTGAAACCACCTGAAACGAGCATGGAACTAGCTGAAACCACCTAAAACGAGCTTAATTCAGGAAGAAACCACCTGAAACGAGCATGGAACTAGCCCTAACCAGCAAGAAACAAGCTGAAATCACTTCACACACGAGGCGCAATGATACGCATAGTGTAAATACAGTCTTATTTAGACTGCTTTTTTAGACCTTTGAGCCTAGGCTAGATGTTAAAGCAAAAACATTACAAAGTAAGTGCGCATCGAGCGATACCCAATCCTTCCATTCACTATTCTATTCACAGAATTTTTGCCTTGAGGTGAATTAGCAAGTGAAAACTGGAACTTGAAAAATATGGGATAAAAAATTATACAATTATAGCGAAAGTATGACATACACACGTGATAATCAGATTCAACTGAGTTTATTTCCTAGAGGTCACGTGAACTCAAAAAGAAAAAAGTTGCACTGCACTGGCAACTAGGAAGTTTCTTATAACGCATGGGAAAGTTTCTTTGGTAACCAAAGAAAAATGGCGTGTAGCGGCGGTAAATGTGAAGAAAATTTTGTAGATGTAAGTTATTTTAAGCTTTATTTTTTCTTTATAACTTTCTTTTTTATGTAAAATAAGCGTGTCTCTTTCAGTTTACGGCCTGTAACTAACGCACTTTGTAAACTTTGATAATCTTAACTTTTTTTAGCTATGTGACAGCAGTTCAGACGAAGATATCACTGTGGTGTCATAGAAAATAAAACTGGAGTAAGTTACTTTTTTCTATATTCTGGTTCGTCAATTTTTCCTGGCCTAATAAGTAGTTAAATCATGTTGCTTTACTCAAAAATTAAACCAATGGAAAGATTTTAAAAAATCTATGGATAAAAAGTACTATTAAAAATGTTTGACTTTGGTCTATCGTTCTAGGGAAATACCGCCGGACGGTGCTAAGGAAAATGTGTTGGGAAGTATTGAAAAAGCAGATGTCATATTAAACATTCTTTTAAACAACCCTGAAGAACTGAATTTGAAGCATAAACCAAGTGCTATAAGAGAAGACAAGGTTTTCACCCTCGATGCCCAGAGTATTTCAATAGCTTCTGCATGTTCTGATGATATAATGGGGCATATTTGGTAAAGGATGTGCAAAAAAATACTTTTTTATGCTGATAAAATGCTCACAAAGAAGACTTGTGACACTGGCATATCCTTGTAAAAGATGGTAAAAACTATACAAAAGAATGGTGGATGAAAAAAATATTGGGGAATTAACACGGCGTTACCATGTAAGCAAGAAGAACATATCTTTTTCAAGAACAATAGCAACTGTACGACGTTATTTGAACAAAGGCGTTGAGCCAGTTTACTTGATGATCTACAAATTGGCTGAAGGTGCTGATAAGACAACGTTCGTAACACCACGTCATAGAAACTCGGCAAAAGCCACAAGTGGCCCTTATTTTAAAAAAGACCCATCACTCGTTGAGAAAGTGGATTTGATGTTGGAAACAGGCAAGAGCACTGATGCAATATACAATAGTATTGCTTCCACTGATATGGTCACTGTGAGTGAAACCATCTCTAATCCTAAATTCATTGACAATAGGAAATATAATCAAAAGAAGGATAACCGTCAAGTAAGTGATCACAATATGTCAGAAGCTGAAAGTCTAATATATGATGTCAAATCAAGTAAAAGTATGATGAAAACCGCAGTTTTTTTTGTAAGAGATTATGTTGCATTCAATTATCAGCCAGAAATGTTGAAAGATTTTGCGTACTAGGTAACTCCATTTTAAGAATTAACACCACTTTTGAGCTAGTTGAGGGTTTGTGGTTAACAGACACGACTTACGCCAACGAAGCATTGATAGATCTCAATGGGAAGCACCCGGAATTTCCCGGCCCTTCAATGTGGCATTTTCGCAAGGACAGATCAAGTTACAGGCGGTTTGCAGCAGAGATGGTTATGGCTGAACCATCATTAATTGGTATTAAGAAAATTGGGCATGATTTGGATAGGGCGATACCAAATGGTATTATTGACGTTTTTACTTCTGTAAAAAAACTTTGGTGTATGCAGCATACTCACGAATGAGATGCTACCAAATTAAACAAGAAGCCGCATGGCTTGAAGACTTTAGGACCTGCCGCACTTGCCTTCACATAACTAATGGTCCTCATTATATCGAAAAGACGCAAACGGCCCTGGGATCTAGGTTGCTGATTTCATAAAAAGAGATATATCTGACACATATAACGGAATACAGTGGAACCTCCTTATAGCGGACATCCTTTATAGCGGACACCTTTCTACAACGGACACTTTTCTCAGGAACGGATGAAATGACGGTCAAACTCTCAAGACAAACCTCTTTGTAGCGGACACTTTATAGCGGACACCTCTCTATAGCGGACGTCATTTCAAGGTCCCAATTGACATTATCCTTTAGAACTGACCTCACTATAGCGGACACATCCAACAATGAATGAATTGCTAGATTTTTCAATCAATCAAAACCAAGAAACTCTCACAGGGCTGATTTTCGAAATAATTGGCAAAGTTCAAAAAAATAAATTGTTTTCGCTAAGACAAAGCAATATCTCAAAGTTTTTGTGAGGTCTTGAATCTGTTTTACTTTTTTGAATGAAAGACAGCATAATTACAATATATTGTCTGTAGACTATTTCTTCTCCCAAGACCGATCTCTTGACACACTTTGGGGTCGATTTCACTATAACCTAACACCCAAGAACAGGTTTTTGAGGCAAAATAAGCCAATTTGGAAAGAACCTCTATGTAGCAGGCACCTCTCTGCAGCGGACACTTTTTTGAGGTCCCGATGGTGTCCACTATAAAGAGGTTTCACTGTATAACGGAAACCAGGCTTTACTAATCAGTTGATCGATTGACAAATTTAACTTAACTTAGCTCGTCATTTGCAGCATTGAGCGTGTTATATAAGAGAAGAAATGCACTTGATTCGTTTGTTTACAAATCATCATGTGTTAATAATTTTATGAATACCTTTAGTTTTCAACCACAAAACTAAGCGATTTTAAGGTCTTTATATAACATTTATCATTTCTTTCTGAAGTTGCGTCAACTTTCAAGCAAGCAGTAATTAAATTTCAAGGAAAACGTGTCTTCCACGAAATCGACTCTAACTTGGAGTAGGGTAAGAGTAGTAGTAGGAAGAGGAGAAATACGGGTATTTTAAAGACTTTAGTCCCCTTCGGGGTACTAAAGTCAAAAAATGAATATATTCAATCGCTTCTTATCTTTCTGTCTTCTTCGATTGAATACGCTTTTCTTACTAGCGTTCATTGACCGTTCTCCTATCACAATACTACCGTACACAAATTATTACCACGTGGTATACGGATCTTTGAGCGCAAAATAAGACTTAGGAGATGTAAAGGTCACGTGACTGTATTATAGCTGCATAGCAGATCATAACTGAAAAATAAAAGCCCGTTGAAAAAAACAACCGTTCCCCTATATCTGACTTCATGTACACATACTCACGAGTGCACGAAATCGCTCATAACTAGGAGTAGGAGTAGTAGTAGTAGTAGTAGGAGAAACACGCCGGTTTTAAAGACTTTAGTCCCCACCCGGGTCCTAAAGTCAAAAAGTTAGGTGCAAATCAAAGAGTTGTAAACCGTATAATGGCAGATATTTACGGCTCACAGAATGACATATTGCTTGAAGTGGGATTAGCTTATCCAACTGATGGAAATGATTTTGAAGTAAAACTTGAGTCCCTTACAGAGATATGGGACAATTTGGTTCCAGGTTTCCACAACTGGTTTAAAAAAAACGTTCAGAACTGTTCCATGAATCTATCATCTTATCAGCAAGAGAAGAGTTGGGCATAGAAGAACGGTTTCATACTAACGGTCTTGAGTTAAAGCACAAACTCCAGAAAAAGAAGTTGCATGAATCGCAAGTTGCAAAAGAAGTGTCAGCTGTAACTGATGAATTTCATATGGAAGAGAATCGTGCAATTCAAGGATTAGGAAAATACCGCCTTGCCCCTGGGTATGATAGTTTTTATGTTGATCCTACCACTTGGAATAAGTGGGGTATGGAAAGACGGGCAGAACGTGGGAAATTGTTCCGAAAGTTTGTTCCTCCATCCTATGACACCTATACAAAACCAAAAAATGCTGGGTTAAAGTCAACTCCAAAATCCAGTAAGCGACGTGCAAGACTTCCTGAGCCGGAGCTGTTTAAGGATCGTGTAGATCCTATAATTTCTATGTCGAAAGCTGTGTCACCTCTTCTGTTAAAAAACGTTGGAGGTGAGCAGAGCTCATGGGAAGTAAGTAGGTTCAACTCTACACTCTGATATAATAAATTCAAAAAAGTAACATTCAGAATTGAAGTAATGTGTGTCATCTTTTCGAAGCTGTTCACATTGATTTTGATTTTAGTAAAATTTTTCAGATTGTTTTCTTTATATTGCTTTAGGTCAAGAAGGGTGGTGCAAGCAATGCTGCTGACCGTAATCTGTCACTATGGGACCCTGATAGAGGCCTTCAGAAAGTGTACGAATTAGTACCACGAAGTGATAATAAATCATGTCCTAAACAAGTCTCGAGATGCGAAGAGTGTCGAATCCAGTTTCAAGCTCATGATGTTGCTGTAATAAAAACTGCTGGTATGCGTGAGTGTTGTGACAGAAATGGAAAGATAGTGAAATACCATGCGAACATATACCTCCATTTTTTAACGAGCTGTTTGAAGCAACACGATAAAAACTTGCATTTCAAAAACGTGGTTGTCTCAAAAGAACCCAACCATTGTTGACAGCGGGCTGTAAGGATATGCTGAATAGTAAGGGTGTTTCCTTCGAGTGAGACAATTGTTAACGTAGAAAGATATTCTTACTTTTTTTCTTTTTGAAAAGCTTTTCTTTTAGTTCATGGAGCACCTCATCTTATGTATATCACAACGTTGGCTAAATTTTGGAAATTTGCTAGTCAATATCAGTTTCACTTCGAGAAACTCTAAGTCCAGTTTGCTGGTTGCTCCATGTTTGCCTGTTATGACTTTTAGCATTGACAATTTTAGCCCAATCTTACAACTTTGTTGTTTTAAGCATACTTGTTGTATTGCTCTTACTATTGCTGGTTGTATTGCTCTTCTGTTGAAAGCACACGTTTATTTTGTTAATATTTTTGTAAGTCTTAGCTAGACTCTCTTACATTTTGCAAATACCTTCAGGGGTAACCTTAAAAGAAGGCAACCATTGACTATTTATATGAAAAGTTTTTTATTGTATTTCAAAATTTTATAGAGATGTTTTCTATATTTATTTATTGTTGATAGATGTTTTCTATATTGGCATTTTTTAACTGCATATAATTTAAAAGCACTTTTCACAAATTAGGTGGAACGGGATTTTTTAGACCTTCACTCTCAATATTTTGAAATACCTTGAGAGAAGAAATTTTCACGAATTGCTTAAAATCCGATTTTTCGCAGGAATTTAATTTCGCGAATTTGAAACCTATTCTACTTTTCGTCAAGAAAAAAGCGCAACCAATCAAATTTGAGTATAAGGTGCCTCTTTCGTTCTGTAAACGAAAGTATGATGAGCCGACTTTACTGTTGTGTTCATTTAAGGTTGTTGGACTGTTTGTTCCATTTTTTTATATTACGAGAGATTCTTACTCATTTTCGCGTGCGTTATTCCCGTGTGCTGTAACTTTTTATGAAAGAAAAATATTTGAACAGTCCGATGAATGCATGCTTGATTTCTCCAAGGTGAAACATAGGAACACACCAGCATCGTAAACAAAATCTAATTCACACTCACAATTTGATCAGAAAGACAGTCATGTCAGTCACCAGGCAATAAACTTGGCTACAATTGTGTCCTGGAAGAGTTATTGACACTTCACTCAGATTATTACGCCCTAGTAATCCCTCCAGAAATTGAGTCTATTTGACTGACTGGTTTACAGACTAAAAGTAACGTACCTTTTTTCAAAAACTTGTCATTCGCGAAAAAAATAGTCGCAAAATACGTTTCTTTTTTATTCGCGAAAATAAATACAAGCAAATTTAGTACGTTAAAGGTAACAGTCCGATCAACTCGATGCTGGAACTAGTCACGAATACATGATTTCAGCTTGTTTCTTGCTGATTAGGGCTAGTTCCATGCTCGTTTCAGGTGGTTTCAGGTCGTTTCAGATGGTTTCAGGTCGTTTCAGCTAGTTACTGCGTTTAGTAAGTACGGACTGACAATATCTTAGCTAATTGGCTAATTTATATAGCTATCAGTGCAGCTAGCTATATGTAAAATTTTGATTTAGAAAAATTTATTTTTGAGCTCTATAACTACTTTCAAGTGATACTTTCAAATTGTTTCTTGGAAATAGCAGGTGATTTCCAGGAATTTTGAAACCTGAGAATTTTTCTAATCAGATGTTTTTTCATTTAACCAACTGATACGATTACTTTTAAGGTTGGTTACTTTTATGCTGGCCACCACCACATACCAACTTAGTTTTTTTCTGACCAATGAGATGCGAAAAGCTTGTTGCATCATGTAAATCGTAAGTTTTACTTGCAATCTTTGCTTCTTTGAACTGTCAGTCAAAATCTAATGTAATTTTTTTTTATTCTTTTTTTTTATTACTTTTTTTACGTACGCAAGTTCATTCCTTCTACAAGTTAAGGTACTATTAGCCTAATAATGTATAATACTAGGTATACGAAAAGCTACGCATTTTTGTTTTTACAAGAAATCCCTTTTTACTAGAAACTCAGTAAGGTCTCTCAAAGCTAAGAATCTGAGCAGCTTGAGATTTTTTTTAGGATAACCTTATTTTATTTCCTCGTGTTCTCTGGAGTAAATATTGGATTGAATCCTCAATCTTTACATTTATGAACTTCATAACATATATCACTTGAAGAAGAGCATGAAATTAGTCTTATATTGCACCGGCAGTGGGGTAAAGTTCTGTCCATTCTGTTACAATAAGAAAACTTTTCTAGTAAATATTTGGCCAATCTGCTAGAGATGCAAAAACTTAGTTTCTTATAAAAAAAAAAGAAAGGTGTATGATAAAAAATAATTTTTTTTAACATAAAAATTTCCATTATCTTAAAACTATTCTTTGTCTATGCTTTTCTATTTCTTCTCTATTCTAATTTTCTTCCTTATATTTTTAAAGTGAATTTTAGAATCAAACTCGTTCTTTTGTGTATATGTACCTTCAGGCTTGCTGTTCGTGTTTCGAGACAAATTGATATTCATGATCAAAAGATTTTGCAGCAGGATCCCTTCTCTGAAAAATTACTCTTTATTAAATGCTCTATGCTATCTAAATTTAAGTTGGAAGTCTTTCGGAATTTGATGAAGGCCTGCACCAAAACAAAGAGCACAAGGAAAGTTACATTTTCTAATTTGCAAGTTCATCTTTCTTTTTGTCCCTTCTTTCCCAACATAGAGGCATCTGTTCACGCCTATCTGAGCCCTGACATGACAATAATACAATATATATTTTCAAATCATACAAACAACACTTATATCATGTTGTTCAGTTTGTGTTTGACTCTTGTTTGTTTCAATGGCTCAAGTGATTGCATAGCAAAGTTTTTTTCTTTTCAAATTTTAGGAAAAGATAAGTCGTGCATGCGGTAAATTTATGGTCATTAGCCTGATTATTGCTTGAGGTTTACCATCATACACCACAACATGCTGAAAAGATTCTTGAATCCCCTGGAAAGTTGATCACCAAGGCAACTGAGAAAAATTCTCATGTTTTGACAATGATTTATTCATTCACTTTTAAGCAATGACTCAACTAAGGGGAAATTTGTTGTCGGTTGTATATTTGCTTCATTTCACAAGAGACATTGAATTTTTTTACTACATCATTGAACATGTCATATACTGCATTTTGCCTTATAATCAAAGTTGTAAATATTTAAAGCAGTCTTTTTGTTACAACTTAACCTGTTTAGATGTGTGATAAGAATTATATTCAATATAATTTTATGTCATTTATTAGGTAATAAAAACGCCATGTTTTATTTAAATTATTTGAATAAAACCATATTTATTTAAAAAAGTGTCATTTACTTTTTAACTATTTCCCCTTTTAAATTATAACTGATGTGGCCGTTAATGTGCAGTAAAAATTAGGTGGTTGGAGAGACTGTTTTTTATCAGTTTCCTCAAATAATTATTTTTTGAAGCTAATCTCCTTCATTTTCCATTGAAGCATAAATCCTCTTTAATTTTTTATTCTCATTTTTTGAGCAATCAATATCAAGATTGGTCAAAATGTTAATTTTATTCAAGATTTCGCGTGTGTTTATTCAAAATTCGCACAATCGATACATAGAAAAAATTTCTTGCATTGATAAAACTTGTTACAGGGACCCACAAGCGATCGCATCTCAAAAACGCGGTCGGGAAACTTATTGAATTTGTCTGCTGAGCGCACAAAAGTACGGGCGTGAAAGTTGGAAAATTCTAACTTTTTCCGCTCGGTCGTGCATACTAGCTAATCAGAGTTTTTTAATTTGTCCACCCGATCCGCTCAGGCAACTATGATGGAAACCTGGCTTTAGCTACGGTTTAGATGCTCCTAAGGTCGGCAACAAGTTCGACTTTTCATGTATAACAGGAAAATACATAAATGATCAATAATTTTCCCGTATAAGGGGTTTGAAGACTTGTACAGAATAAAAGTGCAAAAACTTTTTAAATATTTTAGGGCGCTAAAATCATATAAAGGGCGTTTCCGCCCGAAATTTATAACGCGCTATTCCCATTTTCATTAATGCACCACTTAAAAAATATCCTAAATCCGCCCCTGAGCTGGAACCAGCTTTGTGTATGCATTTCGTTTTTCTTTGGTGGCTTTTTTTATTTCTTCTTTATAAAGTTGACAAAATCGACGGACAGAACTTTCATTTAATGGTTTAGTTTTGTTAGCAAACTTTCTCACGGTGGCTGCATGACCATTTTCTGCCGCGAATTTTCCGATCTTAAAGCGTTCTTCATTGGACCAGCGCTGATATATCTTTCGTTTGCTCGTTTCTGAGGAGTCGGCGATGTTTTTAGTGACAGCTGTATATTCTAATAGCCTCAGCCCGCATTCTTCTCTAATGTTTGAATTATCTTGTGGAACAACAGTTGCTAAAATGATTGAAAAAATAAACAATAATTTCGGATCCACATCCATACCGTAGAAAGCAACTAACAAATTGAACACTTACAAATACATACCTTCAGGTTGAGAATGATGAGAAGCAAAGAGCAAAGCACTCGCATTTTCCTTTTCTTTTGCTTTAGCCAAGCTACGTACCACTGACATTTCGTAATTTTGTCGTACTGTTTATACTTCTCTTACATTTGTGCTAGGCGGACTATTTTGGAAGCAAAAGTCAGACAAAGTTTTCGCTCGAAAAAAAGAGGTCAAACCAAATGTCTGTAATCATAGTCACATTTTCTTTGACTACCTTATTCTAGGAAATTAACACGCTAGAAAATTCTGTGTTAATTGTAAGCGTTAATTTTATATACCTTCATTTTCTAGCGCGTTAAATTTATGAGGGGGTAATATCATAAGGCGTTAATTTTATCTGCATAATATTTCAAACTTTTTTAACAAAACCAAAAAATGTGACCCACCTGTTACAGCCATTAAACCTAACTACTAACGGAGTGATGAAAAATTATCTCAAAAGAAGTGCCTGCGAGAATACACGTTATACACAAAGACACTTCTCCTGAGATAATTATTTTATCTTGAATGTTGGACCCGTTTGCGCCTGGCTCATTTGGTTACGTTAGAAAAAAGTACTTAGCAAAAATTCGTGTTAATTAATTTTATAGACTTAGAAATCTGTTTGCTTGATTCGTGTTAATTTTATCGGAAAATTACGTGTTAATTTTCTTCGTGTTGATTTCCTTCGTGTTAAAATCATTGCGCGTTAATTTCCTAGATTAAGGTATGCTGTAATAAATGTAATAGTAAAAAATAGACACACTTGACAGACATAAAAGGAAGAAAGCCAGACGAATGTCTGTAAGTGATTTAATATAAATACGCCCAAAACCAAAAAAATAATTAGCGATACAAAAATGGCTTTTAACAAAATTTTCGGCTAACACTATTATAGAAGATTTTGGAGTCCAGAACGTGACCAAATGCTTCAGTGTAATCATGAAATTGAAAATCCGTTTGATTGCTTTGCGATCAAAGTATGTGAGATGAAAAAGTGCACTCCAGTTGGCCATCTTCCAATGGAAATTTCTCGAATAACCAAGTTCATCATTGATAGGGGTGCAACTGCAACTGCTCAACTTACAAGCGATGATTACCGACGTTCACCTCTTGTTCAAGGTAGACTGATAATTCCTTGTAAGGTTACTGTCATTCTGCCAGGAACTGGTTTGAACTTCCTGTTCTGGAGAAGTACAAAGCAGCTTATAGAGGAACTTTACAAGGAACCAAAAAATGAAGAGATACTTGGTACCTTTCTACAAAGAACTGGCAATGCATTGCAATCGGTTCCGGAACCAACGTCGAAGAAGAAAATGTTTAAGAAGAGAGAGCCTAGTGTCAAACATGTAGATATTAGAACTTTTTTACCAGGGAACCTTTGAGAGAGAGTAAACCAGTTCCAAAGTCGATAAATAAAGATGTAATATCGATTGATTCGGGGTATGCCTAGAAAAAAGCTAATTTTGCAGCATTTGCCTTAGCCGAGACTCTCAGCTCTCTCCCAGATTGAATTTGAAAGGAGAGAGAGCTGAGTCGCATCGAAACAAGTCTCGGGGTTTCCTTGGTTGACACGTGACGAAGCTTAAAATAAATAGCCAATGAAAATCGCAAGCTATTGTGTTCG
>JAYJMG010144625.1:1779-13130 GCA_036873935.1 Stomotoca atra
CCCCCCCCCCCCCCCCCGGGGTGTGTGTGCTCACATGGAACAGTTCTCCCTTATTGCAAGGATTTGTGAGACATTAATCAGAGACAGAGAAAATGAAAAGCAAAAAATGTAAAAGAGACACGAATCTATAGAAATTCAAAAAGAAAACCTTTTTAAGATAAGACGGTTCTGGTCTATGTTGCTGAGCCTCAATGTCTTTGTTTATAACCAGCCTTAACTACATAATGTTCTTTTGCTATGTGCATTATCTCAGTAACAGAAGAAAAACATTAGAACTAACCTTTGTAGTATCAATCAATTGCCTGTCCAATGGGCAACATAAATCAATTTGCCTAGCAATATCAAAAACATAGATAATAAATATTTATAAAAAAATGCTTATCAGCAAAAACTAAATTCAGTATTCCAAATGACAAAATGACAATTTTATAGCATGAGAGGAGACTCTCTTTTATATTATTAGAGAAGCATCTTTCAAAATGTTGCAAAGTCAACTGTTTTGTTCAAGTGATAACAAATTGGTTAAATAAGAGTTATACTTGGTCGACAAACCTAAATATGCGCTGAAATACCTTAAAAATGTCTCTGATCAATCACATACACTTGCTGACTTAATTCTTGGCCTCAAACTAAGGAACTTCCCAGATCCAGACATTTCTCATAAAACATTATATGCAGGGCCTAATCCAGAGGAAAATGAACAGCATTATACCGATTTTGGGCACACATAATTTGGGCACGCAAGTAAAAAATAACATGTTTCAATCGAGAGAAATGACAAAATTACTAGCAAAAGTGTTCACTGGGGGACCTAACAGCTGTAAAGGTTTAGATATTTAGCAATTACCGATGCCCAAAATAAAATCCTGGATTAAGCCCTGATATGGCATAATCACTTTTCGATTTAATAAAAGCTATCTTCCTACAACAAACTTTTAGACAAAATGAAAATGCTGAAGATTAGTAAATGTCAACTTTTATTTTACTTCCTTGCAATTAATCAATCGTAAAATAAGTTTTGAAATTTTGAGTTGGTATAGAAAGGAGACAATTATCGACAAAAAATTGAACAGAAAAGAAAAGCAAGAATCATCTTCTTTTGATCAAAGTTGTATGAAGCCATATTAAAAAAACTGTCAAAAGACATGGAATCGATAAAAATGTATCACACACAAAATTTTAAATGTAGATTTTTAGGAAAAGAAAAAGAGAAACCATAGAAGCAAAATTAAAAAAATTATAAACCAAAAAATATTGAAAGTGTCTATTTATGTCTACTTCTCATGTTCATACAAAATAGACTAAACAATGCAGTTACCTGGTTAAGGAGTAGTCTTTCAACTGGTTAAAACAAGATTCACAAAAGCGATGTCCACATTCAATTATGTGAACTGGTTTCTTCAAAACAAAATGACACACGCAACATTTTAACATGTCAGGAACTTCATCTAAGAATTTGGCATCATATCCACCATCTGCGTCTGACATATTGTTTCCTGTACATATATTTTTTTTCATTTAATTACTGAAGGAATAAAGTGCAAAATGAGAATGAAGTACATTGAAAAAATAATAAAATGACATTGAAAGTTTTTTCAGTTATTAATAATCAATACAAGAAGCAAAATGGGCAGCTCAAATCAAGTGCTGAACTTTTCTTTGAATTTCTTCGAGCCACATCTTTAAACTTTTAACTTTTCAACTGCAGAAATTTCCATTTCAAGTGAAGCAAAATGCAAACTTGTTTCCATAGCTCTACACACCACCCATGGCTATTTTCACTACCTTTACAGAAATTTTAGGACATATTGATTGCATTAATTTAATTTACATTATTCAACTAACAACTATTATAAAAGACAAGAATAATTAATCAACAATTGACTATAATACAAAGACGAAAAGCATTGGGCCTGTTATTCTTTTACTGGCACTAATAAAGCCCATTTCATTTAAACAAATTTTATTTTTTATTATTTTAATAATAAACCTACGACATACAAAATTATATAATTTGGAAAAACAGCTTTTTTTATCGCTTCCTTTATGTGCATAAAGTTTAAAAATGTCACAGTGGAAAAAATACACAGTGCCATGATAATGAATATTTGATTAACACCTCATCTTTTAATGATAGTATTATTTAGTTTAAACCTATTTTAAAGCAAACCCATTCAAAAAATTCCTTTTTCAAATAATCACTGTCCATGGAAAACTCTGAGAGCAATATGCGACTGAGATCCCTCAAAATTTCAAAGTTCATCTGAGCACAATCATGTCACTACTGAGAAACTTATATTAGGTCGGATACCTAGAAAAAAGACAACATAGGAGACTTCTGTTACATACATATTTCTCATTTAAAGTACATTTTTGAGGTAGCATGGTTAGTATGTGGCTTATATTGTGTTTTTCAAGTTGTGATCTAAGTTGTGGTCCAAGTTGCATTCACCAAACCATTCCATATTGCCTTACTGCCTAGCAATAGTAAAGAATTCTTTAGACTTGGAATTATTTGCTCTTATTGCTAAGGCATTAATTCATCATTCAAATTGCTCACCTCTGAAACAGCAAATCAAACATTTCAAATGGTCCCTGTACGAAGCATCGAAACTATATCAAGAGGATTTAATTTTCAAAAGTATCTGTAACTGTGTAAAAAGCACAAAATATTCTCATACAATATCAGCAGACGATCAAGAAATGAAAACATCAATCATTTCAGTGAGTGAGACTCAGCTTTTCAATACAAACACATGCAAACCTTGATAAGGCAAAACAAGTCATCACGTAAAACAACCTTATATTTTGTAAGTAAGTAACTCACCAATACTCTTCCTTCATAAAACGGCTTTTTGATGATTTAACTTTATATTTACCTAGAATTTCACTAATTTTGCTAAACTCAAAATATTTGACAAAATGTAAATGTTAAAAATTGACGTTTCTTTGCATGTACCCTAGTAAAATCTTATATAAATCTTGACATGCTGGGCATATTATGGAACTTGTCTTGACGCTAAATTTGAATGTCAATGCTATCAAGCCACTAAAACCGCTGCCTTTTAGAAAATCAAATACGGCAATTTTCCTTAAATACTGTGGAGATGTCTTTACGAATATATCAAAACATTGACTTGTCAGTCAGTTTCCTTTATTTCGGATTATCTTTCAAATGGAGTTTTCCGTCAATTTGTGCCCAGACATACCCCCCAAAAAAGTGAATACATTTCGTGAATTTCCTTCTACTTTATCGCCCTTTATTTCTCATTGGTAAAACCAATCTTGGAGATGATGTTGTATTTTTAGATATAAAGTATTTGTCTTTCAGATACATCAGAGTAAGTACGGACTAATTAAAGGAACATCCATACTTTCTTCATGCCTCGATCATTTTAAGTTACTGATCAGATCTTTTTATCTTTTTGCAAAAAAATTTTCATGGTTTAAGTGATAAATCAATGATATACAAAATCATATCGTTTGGAATTTATCATTTGGAAGAATAGCTCCCAAAAAGATAGAAAATCCAAGTCAACTTATTTTTCCTTGCTCCTTTAACATGCTGATTTCCATTTCAATCGAATATCGGTTTAAAATGTCACAATGTAAAAATACTGTATACTATTTTGAAGCAAATCCATTCAACAAATTCTCCTTTGAAATATTATTAGAATCACTGTACAGGAAAAACCTAAGCAATTTCGAATCTTCAAATTATTTTGTCATCTCGTGTGCCTTCTGTTTCATGGGTAGTTCATTGACTCTCATTTAATGAACTGTTTCGAAGTAGCATTGAATGGTTAGTATGTTATTTATGACATGTTTATCGAGTTGTGGTCCAGATAAAAAAGAATGTTCGCCATAACCATCAGACATTACCTGGTCATGAGGAACCATCCAGTGATCTTTAGAACCTGAATTTTTTGGTAACATTTCACAACGAGTAACAACATTATTGCTACCAACACATTCGACGTGGACTTTCATTTGGAATGGCCACTGGAGATGCAAATCATTGTTGCTACGAACGAAATGAATGAAAACACCAAGTCGACCATGTTTTTGCCCGTTCCATTGGACACTTAGTTTGCAACAATAACCATTTAATGATGAATAAAATACAGGGCTGAACAAATCTTTGGTTTTATCAATTCCATGATAATTGTGGATCTGCCATATGAATCTGGGATGAGAGTTCGATAAGATATTGGAATGGTAATGTAAATCTTCAAATTGTTTCAATGCTTGAGTTTGATTGAGCTTCATCTGTTCTTTACACTGGTGTAGTTCATTCTCGGTTTGCTTCAAATTTTGTTTACATTGACGAATTTCATTCTCATATTGCTTCAATTTGCTGCGATTTGCTTCAATTTGCTGCTCCAATTCATCATCTTTCATTTTTAATATTGATTCACATTCTGTTAATCGATATGTTAAAGAGTGAATCATCTCAGCAGCATCAGAACTGGGTGGAAAAGATTCCTAAAAAAAGTATATTCCACTGAACATATTCGTTATCATACATTATTAAAGAAATATACACATAAACATTTAGTTTCAGCAGATAAAGGTACACAAACACAAACACAAGCTTCTCAGGCTTTGCTCCAGGGCTACACAGTTTCATTGCTGTTGTTGTTTGAGTCAATATGCTTTGCTAGTCTTATTCAAATAGACAAGAATGAACAAAACTTCCAATTTAAAAGTGGCGTCAGGATTAAAACTTTTACAAATAAAAGGTATAACTAACATGTTTACCAGCTTGATTTTGACTGTCTAAAATCTCATTGATAATTTATTCCCATCCCAATAAAAGGAAGCTGACACAAAAACAAAGTATACGCATATCACAAAAGTAAACAATCAAGCTTGTTATATACAAGATATCATCAATAAGGGTGAGATCACTGCTTTATTTTTAAGTGAATGAATACTTTTGCACCAAGGATAACCTGCTACTGTACATAACTGGTACACAAACCTGTTGCTGGCGTTTTAGTGAGGCAGTACAGACATTTAAAAATGGCACAGTATTAAGTCAGTAACCAGTGTTAGAACCATCAACAAACGAAAATTGGAAATAATTGACAAACCAATAGATCCATTGTTGCAATGCAAAAGTATGATGACCATTAAACAGCTTGACATTCACACTGACAGGAAGTAATCTTATTTTAAAGGGTATTTAATAGAGCCAATTTTAAACTATAAAAAGGAAGAATATTTCTCTACCGTTTTAGCGCCCCTCTGTTAGAAATGATAACAAACATTATCAAACTTATATGATTTGAGTTGCAAATCATATCAGAAGAGGAGAGACCCCTCCCTTAACCCGAGTAACAGGTCCTTTGTTCAATGACGCACTCAAATTTCACTGGAAAGACAAGTCCTATTGTTTTGCTAACGAATGGGAATGATTATAATTACTCACATGACCCAGATTTAGCGCACTACATAGCATGTGACCGTCCCTTCACGCTTTGAACTTCAATCAGCAATCAAGATCGCAAGTCAACATAACTTGCTCAGATTGTTTAGGTATACCCTATTTTCACAGATTTACGTCCCACCCCATGTGACCAGACTGTTTATCCCAGAATAAACATTCTACCTATTATGCAGGATAGAATAATAGCAAAACATTTTTCCGTATTTTCTATTTTTGACAATTTTCACACACAATTATTAAAGACTTTACCTTGGCTTGGCTTGAGTTACAAATCATATAAGCAGTTGAGAGAGAGACAAAATTGAAGATTTTACCTTGGCTGAGCATGTATTCATATGCTCGTCCATGCATTTTCGTTCCACCATTACAGTGCAACCATCATTGATGCATTCTATCTTTTCATGGAGGCAAACTTCCTTTACATGGGGCTAAACGATATAATTGCAAAGATGGAAACAAAAGATTGATAGTTGTATAAAAGCAGTAAATGGCCAGGATGAGGCTTATCTCTCCAAACATATAGCATGCAAGTACTAATTTTAACATAACGATTGTTCTGGTAGTAAGTAGCTCACAGACATTTTTCCTTTTTTAAACAGAGACTGCATAATTATATTGAAAACCATGAGCATGATTGTTCTCGAATGTTTGCTAATCACATGGATATAATCATTTTTTGTTATCATGGTTAGCTTTGAGACAGAAGCTCCTTAATTATTCTCCATGAATTTTATCTCCTAGAAAAACATGTTTTAAATAATATCTCTGAAAAGTTTTTGCTGTTTAAATAAAAACATTGGAAATATCGTTAAAAATACATGTTTTAATTTTTCTCCCCTACCCAATTCCTGCTGTCCAATACTTTTTATATGAATTATAAGAAACCTACTAAGAAACCTTTTGAACTAAAAACATGAAATTTATGCTTGGACAGAAATCAAAATAACGCTTGGTCTGGGCTGGAATTGATATATACATTTACCTCGAAAAGTTTCAAAATTCAAAATCCGGTAAAAACTAATAAGGGTTGCTATTGCTGTTTTAAGGCAAGTCATGTATCAGAACTTGAACTGTCCTTACAAAATATTGATTGGGGAGAGGATATCTTATGTCATCATGACACCAGTTGTTTGACTTCATTTATTGACTTTCTCCGTCAAATTAGCTTTGGAGCGCTGAACATGTTAGACTGAATATCAACAAAAAACTATTATTGTCAATATCTCCCGAATGAGACATTGTTAGACCATGAAACTGGGCAAGTGTCATCCCTAAATCCAGTTCTTTGTCTTAGGTGCAAAATTTTTGACCACACCCATTGATGACGTCACAATTTGGGTACATTTGGTACTGGGATATTATCCTTAAAGGGGAAGTAAACACAAAAATTATTTTTTGATATTTTGTCAGAAACACCTTAAAACTCACAAGAATGTTTTTCTTTTTCCGTGTTTTTATCTAAAAATCGCTTAAACAACACGCTAAAACTTAATGTGAAATCTCGACCCCTTTTGGCTCTTGAAAAGACTGGACCGAATGCGAATTATGACGTTGCAAAGTCCTCCAAGTGCAGATTCGTTTGGATGCTGCACTGTGAGGATAAAAAATCAGCTCGATAACGATACAAACAAATAAACATTCGTGAAATTTAAATGAAACTTTCCTAGCTGAATGTTTTCAAAGAGATATGCAAGTAAAAACTATTCGTAACATTCGTCGTACTAAAATCATCTTTGAGAACCCTAACATAATTTTTTCTTTGCATCAAAACAACCTGATCCTGTTTTCAATCATGTGAATCGTTCAGAGGGTGTGTCAAATGAAATCGACCGTGGCTTTCTAGGCTGAATTGCTGGGCGAACCTTCTTGAAAAAAGCTCTTTGTTCCTGGTGCTGTTCCAACACTTTTTGTGTTTATGCCTAACAAAAAAAAAGCGAAAAGACTCTGCGTCTGTGATACACGCTTTTCCTGGAAAAAAGTATACATTCACTTTACCCCCTGAAATGATGAAAGCCCAGGTTTTATTATTCGTAAGATGTGTTCGAACATAAAGGTGGATTTCCACTAGACGAATTATTCGCGCGAATTCGTGCAATTGAAATTTCCTGCAATTTGATAGGATAAAAATATCAGCCAAGTATTTCGCAGCGAATTCGCTTCGAATTCCTCACGAATTCGTAGCGGGACCTTTTCGCCAAACAAATTTGAAATTGATTCAACTTTGACGAATTCTATTGAAATGTACGTCACAACCAAATCACAACCAATCACAGCGCATAAACATTGAAAATCATTGCAACAGTAAAAAAGGTTATTAAGATCACCAAAGCATGCGTAGCTCTTCACAATTACATGATTAAAAAGGATGACGAAGGACATTGCCGTTATTGCCCTCCTAACTACGTGAACCCTCTGGTGAACTGAAATATTCCTTAAATTGATCTCTTACTTTCTTGGCATCCTTGGGGAAGTTGTTTGACCCAATTCTTGGCAAGTCCATTGATCCAGTACCAGCTTGTTCTCTTCTCCAATCACCAGTTGTTAATTGATGTGTGTTGCCGCTATCTACGTAGTTAGGAGGGCAATAACGGCAATGTCCTTCGTCATCCTTTTTAAGCATGTAATTGTGGAGAGCTACGCATGCTTTGGTGATCTTAATAACCTTTTTTACTGTTGCAATGATTGGTCTTCTGAATATTCTGAAGCGAGTTGTCAACACACCAAAAGCATTTTCTATCACCCTTCACGCCCTCGACAACCTGTAGTTGAAGATTCGTTGATCGATAGGCACATGCCGGCCAGGATAGGGTTTCATCATGTGGGTTTTTAATCCTAAGGCATCATCTGCCACTATTACATACGGAAATTTTACACCATGTCCTGGTACGATTTCTTCACATTGCTATTGAAAGCAATAGTTTGAATATTCCAGGAATATAATTCCACTTACAATTGAAATACGTTGAACCAGATTTATGAGGGGCCTGCATAACAACATGTTTGCCATCCAAAGCTCCAATGAGGAAAGTTCCACTTTTCATCAAAATCTGCAGACAATTCCCTCCACTCTTTGGTACTCGACGGTGATTTTAAAAAGCCCTTTTCTTTCAAAACTGTCCAAAGGGCATCACATCTTTCAGACAAGATACAACCAATAACTGACGGGCTCGTGTGATAGCTTGCAGCAATGCTTTTTTTGTGCATCACCTGTTGCACAGTATCTAAGAGTCATCGCAAGTCTTTCACTTGGACCAATTGGTTCACGTAACTTCGTAGTCTCCTTTGCTATGACAGGACCTACCCACTACAAAAGCTCTTCAAACTTTTGTGGTGACATTCGAAAACACGAGAAAAAGTTTTCAGTGTCACATAGCATCATTTGACGAACAAGCAAGTGAAATTCACCCTTCTGCTTTCGTTCTGCATATATTTGTGGAACACAGAATCTAGATTTCTTCTTCTTAACATTAATTTTATGCAGTAGCATAATAGCAATTTAATAGGGAGAATTTTTTTTCTAATCAACAAATTTCTTCTTGACATAACTACTCTTATGGTGGACTTTTTAGTTTAAATTTTTGCCGCCAATTTGTTTTAATTTCGAAATCGTCGAATTCGTGCGACGTCAAAAACAACTTCCCCAATTCGTGTCGCACGAATTCGCGCGAATAATTCGTCTAGTGGAAATCCACCTTAACAATGAAAGACATGACACAATCAATTTGCGGCTCCATCCCAGGTGTTTTCAGTCTTTGTGAATACACCTGAATGTTTGAAATCCTTGTGGAGGAGTGCAAGTTTGTTTCTTAGCACAAAATAAATCTATGTTGTTTTTGTGAGTGAGTTAAGAATTTCAAAAATCGAAAAGAATCGCAAGTAGCTTTGTCGTACTAGCATGTACTAGCAGCGTCATATTTCAAGCTAGCGCCCACTCCCCCATCCAAAACACGTCTTGCTCCGAAAAAGCAAATTTTGCTCTCAAAGAAAGACTCATTTGAGAAGGAAAGAAAAGTATTTGAGGTATAATTGTTTGTTTTTTGGTATATTCTTACCGTTGTGAACGAAATATCAAAAAATAATTTTTGTGTTAACTTCCCCTTTAACATCTCCTCAAAAAAGCTTCATTACACCACCAAACTTGTCAGGTGGCCTCATTTACTGAAAACCTTTGTAAAGTAAAACTTTGTGACCACGTCTATTGATGACATCACGCTTTGAATAAATTTGGTAATTTATCCTTAATATCTCCTCAACAAAACATTGGCAAGCCACCAAATTTGGCAGGTGCCATCAGTTCCAGAAGACCTTTGACAATAAAGTGAAATTTTGTGACCACATTTTATGATGTAATAAAATGAAAATTTGCATAAAGAACAATTGGACGGTGCTGATTTCAAATCTTGGAGTCAATTTTGGAAATTTGCTCAAAAACTGGGTCCTTGAACCCTTATTTCGGCCAAAAATTATCAATGCTCCGCTTTTCTTGAAATATTGCATAAAGAATAATTGGATAGTGCTGATTTCGAATCCTGGATCATTTTTCGAAATTTTCCCAAAAACTGGGGGCTTGGACCCTTATTTCACCCAAAAATGATCAATGGTTCGTTTTTCTTGAAAATTTGAACAAGGAGCAAATAGAGGATGCTGATTTCGATTTTGGGTGTCCTTTTTCAAATTTCAAACCGGTAAACGGATTTGGGTCGGAATGATACTGGAAGTTTAAATTCTGGTTTCTCTGAGAAAATTGGCTCGGTAAAAAAGTTGAGGCAAAAACCAGAAAGTCCTCTGCTTACATGGTCAGTTTTTTCTTTCTATTATTCTTCGCAAATCAGTCAAAATAGTGTAAGTGAGAGGACTCGAACCCACACCATATCACCCTGCTGGTAACAGAGCAAGATTGCTAACCAACTGCCTAACTTGGCAGAAGGTTAGCGCTGCATGAGCCAAGTTTATCAACATGGTGTATGTACATATATCTTAGGTTTATCATACTCCATAATGAACATGAGTACGATAAACCCAAGATATATGTACAGTCAAAATAGCTTTAACGTGCTGAACATTTTAGACTGGATACCAAAAAAAAACTATAATGTCAATATCTCCCGAATGAAACATTGTCACGCCAAGAAACTTGACTGATGTCACCCCTACATCTTGTTCTTTGTCTCAAGTGCAACCTTTTGGACCACACTCATTGATGACATCACGATTTGGATAAATTTGGTACTGGGAGTTAATCCATAATATCTCACCAACAAAACATTATGACACCACCAAACTTGGTAGGTGGCATCAGTTCCAGAAGATCTTTGACAGTGAAGTTAAATTTTGTGACCATGCCTATTGATGACGTGATGAATAGGCAAGGGCCTAAACTTTGAAAATGCTGATTTTCTTGAAAATTTGCATAAGTAATAATTTGATGGTGCTACTTTCAAATCTGGGAGCCATTTTTGGAAACTTACCCAAAAACTGAGGTTCCGAATTCTTGAGTTACGAACTTCGAGTTAGCATATCGAGTTACGGTTTGTGACGTCACACTTCGAGTTACGAACCAATAGACGTTTTGCCCGATACGGCGGCAATTTTTAAATCACACTGATTTATGGGTAACCCTGGGGTGTAGGAATTTAGCCTTCGTTACAGACTACATAGCATTACACATCGCTCCCGGAAGTATAGAGCCATGAACTAAGGCTAGTAGAAAGAATACGATTTTTTTGATGAGTCATTCTCAGACGTCCGTCACACAGAAGACAGGTTTCGGTTTCATAAACTGAAGGTTTCATTTTCGTTTCTTTGGCTGTTGTTAGTTTTTGTTTTGAAATGGGTAAAGGTGATTATTGTGCAGTTGATGGTTGCAGCAACAATCGTGCAGCTGTTGAAAGTCAAGTGC
>JAYJMG010144736.1:0-13117 GCA_036873935.1 Stomotoca atra
TCTTCTTCTTCTTCTTCTTCTTCTTCTTCTTCTTCTTCTTCTTCTTCTTCTTCTTCTTCTTCTTCTTCTTCTTCTACCACGTAAGCTTTGTTTGGATATTTATATGGTGGCGATGCTTTTTCTGTGATTCTTTTGGTGCTTACATAGGCGCTAGGTAGCATGCAATGTCTTGGTGGGAGGCGCTAGGTAGCATGCAATGTCTTGGTGGGGGGCGCATGTGTGAGCGATGAATATGACCTACATTGCGACGAAATCAATGGTGATTCATTTGTTTAGAAATGATCTACCGAGAACTTTATTTCAACAACGTGGGCGTCTTTTTATTGGTTGGGTTTCAGCTACTCTATAGGGTGGAATTCAGAATATTTCTTAGGCTTCATTTTTTTTTTGTCTTTATTGAGTTATTTACGTTCCATATGACAAGCAATATATCCTCTGCATATTCTTTTTCACTATGTGTTTACAACATTCTGTTGATTGAGTTTACAAAATTGATTCCACTGATGCAGTGAAACGTGCTCTGCTGCTATTATATCCATTTTGGTATGTTATAAAGCATGAATAGGAAAAAAATTATACAAATTATTGTTGCAACCACAAATCGGTACACAAGTGCTTAACTATTGCTCAATGGGACTTTAAAACTTCTAAGTCACTTTGAGCAGTATAAAAAAATCTACCTTAATTGCGTTTTACATTGTTTCCATATTAATGACCTTTAATTAACACCTTATTTCAAACAGTAAAGAAAATTGGGGAAATATAATGATGCACTGTGGCTTGCAAATTGATAAATTCTTAATACGGGATAAATCTCCTGCACAAATTATTGAGCAACTTGCTAAGCAATGGAATGCTTGAATGTAAAGAGGAAATTGGTCAGCATTAAGTTTAATCCCAGCGGGCAAAATCGTCAAAAAGTCACTGTGGAGGAGTGTATTTCTATTGAAACGATATCCATAATGCGTCTCGTTTCAATAGAAATACACTCCTCCTGACTTTTTAAGGATTTTGCCCACTGGGATATACTTTAAGTCACATAAGCTTCCATTTAGGCTTGACTTAAGACATGATGTAAGACAGGACTAGTGGCATTGGTGGCAACTTATAAGGTGCTTTTGGAATGCACCTGACAAGATGAATGAATTGGAAGTTGCTTTTGTTTAACCTATCATTAGTGGAGTCATTACCCTCTGATAATGTCGAAAAGAAGGTGAAGTGACAGGACCATCAGGGGGGTGTAACGTTTAGGAAAAAATGTAATTTTTTTCAAATTCAAGTCAAAATATCCAGACCCCCTGATAAAGGAATTCATTGGTGTAATTCACCGGTGATATTGAAAAATTCAGGGGGTCACTCATGAAGGGTGAAGATTGCTGTGCACTCATGTGTTGTTTACTTTTTTATCAGTGAAAACGATCGCTTATCAAACAAAAAACTACAACATCTATTAACCAATTACATTACAGTAATTTACTGTACAACAATACCTGAAGTTATATCAATGGACCAATCATAATTAATCAATTAAAAGTTAAACAGGTTGGGAATGTATTGAGTTCAGATCTCGCGGACAAATGATGTATATTGTTATTCTAAACATTTAGACAAGGTATTAAATGACAAGTGACAGACAGAAGTGACATGTGTAAATAAGAAATAAATCAATGACGTGATGCTTCAGACAGAAACCACAAACCCGGCAGGCTACAAGGTACATTAATATATAGTGCGACAAGCAATAAGCATGAATTATATGCGTATGCATCTAACATTCTTTAAGCTATATTACATATCATACATAATTCACTTCCTGGATACTGCTAACTGGGTTTTGGCTATTCTCCAGGAATTCATGGTGGTATTGCCGTGATCATTGCTTTAATTGACTGGCATAGTGATATTGACTAAGATTTGAAGTTGCAATATCACTTTGAAATCTGACATCATTTTACAAGCAATGGCGAAACAGCAACATGTGAAGTGGGTTAAACAACCAAATATTTATGTACAAATATTTGTCTGCTGCAGTGAAGGATAATTTACCATCTATGTTTGTTTTTTTTTCCGAAACATGCTTAAGTTAAATATCGCAGTTCGTTTTAATTTTATAAACACGAAACAAATTCACTGGTGTAAAGTTTTAATTTTATCTACATTCCAACTTAGCTTAGGATTCTTTTTTCATAATTAGTTAGAATTAATTTAACTCAATTCACCAGTAAGCAATGCAAACCTGATTATCATTACGACTATAAAAGGTATGGAAAATCTCAAACGCAGTTTTTGACTTTTTTGTGGCTGTTGTTGTTATCGCTGTTCTGGTTAGTTGTTATTGATTCTGACGGTGGTGACCGCATTGGTGATGGTGAGGGAGATGGTCATGGTGTAAGAAATGGTTTTACCAGTAGTTACACATTTTGCATCAAAGTTAACTTCAACTTGTGTAATTAGTGAGGCCAGTACTTCCCGATAATGACGAAAAGGAAGTGAAGTATTTTGGTGGTGTAAAATTGAGGAAAGAATGTCATGCATTAGTCATAATTGCCTGGAACATCATGTAGTGTCTCTTCTAATTGTCTGGAATATGCAGTGTCCCTTCTAATTGCCTCAAACATCATAGTGTCCCTTCTAATTGCCTCCAACATCATGTAGTGTCCCTTCTAATTGCCTCGAACATCATGCAGTGTCCCATCTAATTGCCTCTAACATCATGTAGTGTCCCTTCTAATTGCCTCGAACATCATAGTGTCCCTTCTAATTGTCCCCAACATCATGTAGTGTCCCTTCTAATTGCCTCGAACATCATAGTGTCCCTTCTAATTGTCCCCAACATCATGCAGTGTCCCTTCTAATTGCCTCGAACATCATGCAGTGCCCCTTCTAATTGTCTCAAACATCATGTAGTGTCCCTTCTAATTGCCTCAAACATCATGTAGTGTCCTTTCTAATTGCCTCGAACATCATAGTGTCCCTTCTAATTGTCCCCAACATCATGTAGTGTCCCTTCTAATTGCCTCGAACATCATAGTGTCCCTTCTAATTGTCCCCAACATCATGTAGTGTCCCTTCTAATTGCCTCAAACATCATGTAGTGTCCCTTCTAATTTCCTAATGGCTTGTCAGTGCGTGAATACAATGCAACATCTCTTTGAAGGTGTTTTTTTCAGTCGATCTTGTTTGTGGCATTTATTTTTCCATGTACAGCACGTCACTTTCTTTTTCTTTCAATGTCTGAAAATATTCTTCATCAACCATCTCCCAAATATTACTTACATTGTCAGTACCAGTAATGTCAGTATGAAAAGGTGTAGGGAATATGGTTCAAATTTTACATGTGAATGAGTGCGTAAGCTTGTTGGCGATGATATACAATTACCTGTGGCTTGTTATTACCATAGTTAATTTCAAATTCATTTTAAACTATTTTCCCTTTTCTCACCTTTTTTGCTCATCCATTCCATCTTTTTTACCAACATTGGTCTGCCCTTAAGTTACTGATTTGGTCTTATTTCTTCTTCTCTCCTCTTTCTTTATTTCTTATATAACTTCGCATTCATATTTTACATAAAAAAGAGAAGGAATTCCAACATGGTTCGTTTTGATTCCTATATCGCATTTTAATCTTGTACTATGGAGAAGAAACAATACTTTGAATGATAATAATGCCTTCATGAATTGATTTGACCCCCTGGTTTAGGTCAAACTATGTCTCCTTGAGTTTTGCAAGCAACGAGTTCCTATTGATGACATAAAACACCGGAATTAGCTGTTGAAATCTGTCTAATAACGCTCTAAATATGTTTTATGTTTGGTCGATTACCTGATTAAATGAATGGACATACTATAAATGATTGTGGATATTAAATCGAAATCAATTTTGAATTATCCAGCAACGAGCGCAGTGGTGTCTTAGTGTAAACAAGCTATTTGAACCTTTATATTTCCAGGATGCAATTTTTAAAATTTTAAAATTGTCAAATAGTTTGGTAAACCTTGATGAGATTGCGACTCAGGTGAGCAGCCAACTGGTATTGGCATCTTTCTTTTTTGCCTTCTGTTTCCTTGAAAGTGGCACATGGGCAATTTTTTGCCCCTTTGTGGAAAACGGTGTTATAGACACTTCCGTCAAGATTCCTATTTTCATCGTTACATTCTCCTCTTCTTTGATTATCTCTTCGATGTTGGAGGGTAATTGATCACATTTTTATTTAACGCTAGATCTATGTGATATAATTGAAAATGTTGCTTTTCTATATTGATTCTAAATGACTGTGATTACAGTTGCTGATGTTGTTGTTATTGTGTGCTAGTTTGGGACCGTTACATGATAAAAATTTAAAAAAAAAACAATAACACAGATACACTTATGATAGATTTCCGCATATTGAAGCAGCATTTTTATTTGACAGATCTGATAACGCAATTGAGATTCAATAAGAACATCATCTATTCTACAACGTACTATCGTAATACCTATAATGCATTGACAAACATTTGCATCCTCATTGATTTTGGTGAAGTTGTTAATTCTTTAAGGAAAAGAACCCTGGATGCATATTATTACAAAACGCTAAGTCAGCAACCAGTTAACCAATCAGAGTTTTGCATTTACTAGGTTTAAACGGTTTAAGCACTGGTATCTTTTTTTGATTGTGATACATTTCTGGCTGTCAATTTTTTTCTATAAAGAAGATTGTGTTTTATGAAACATTGCAAAAAGGAATTTTGAGCCTAAATTTCATGTCTCCGTTATATTAGCATAATAAGAAAAACACTTTGGATAGATCAAAATAAACTAAATTGCAAACAAAGTCGACGTTAAAACGTTAAAATGTCGCCATCTCTCGATTCAGGGTCTTAATTTCAATTTTTCAAGGTGCTTCGAAAGATTTGGACCGAATAATGTCAACCTAAATTTCCGTCAACCTAAATCATTGATCGGCCGTAATTTTTGTCATCTGTGGAAATGTTCGTCACTAAAGGGCCAACGAAAACTTTGGGCATTTCCTTTTTTAAAACAAAATCTGCAGTGATAGTACACGAATAAGACGCACATACGCTTATGACCTTAAAGGGATAATTAATAGACAGATGAAGTTAATGTGTAATTTGGATAATCGGCTCAGGAACGATAAAGATAATCCATAAAAGATTTTAATGCAGGTGGAATTTCGGAAGCAGTTGAAAATGGACAAAAGTTTTTTTGAAAAAATCGAGAACGCTATCAGGGAAAAGTTGTAATTTCATCGTTTCCTTATTTTCGGTTTCTACATTCAATACTTTGAATTTTTTTGGTTATTTTTTGTCTATATCTAAGAATTTTATTATCCTGTCTCCTCCACCTTAGTTCTTATTGATGGACGAAATTGGGCTGGTCCAATGAGGTGGGTAAAAAATAAAAAATAAAAACATGGAAACAATTTGCAAAAACTGATTGCACTGTAAATAAACATGTAAAATTTACAAACTCAACAATGTGCGGAAAAAAAATATGCGGCGCACGGTACTACGGGCACGTGGTGGAGAGTTTTCGAACGGACTATACTGAAACGTTCCTGTTGAAATGTAAATTGATTAGGTTTGTTTCATGAAAAAATGAACGTAGAGGATTAGCAAGAAGAGAATTTTAGCCCTTAAAGAAAATTTGTATTTTAAAAAGCACAAAACAAAATGAATGAAATGAACAGGAAAGTTTGCACAGGATAAAGCTGTTGCATAGTGACGTCAAGAAGTTACACAGTCTGAAATAATTTTGGAGTTGTTGACTTTCTTGACGTCATTATAGGATCGATGTGTATGCACGTTCGCTTAGTTTGTTTAGATGGTAAATGTGCGTTGGAATATAGAGAAGCAATATAAGTCCTGAAGACATGCACTTGTTTTTCTTTATAAGCAACCAGTTTATAAGCAACCAGTACTGAACAGCTAAAATCTTAAGCAACTTTCAATATTCGGCTCTGTTGGTATAAGCAACCAAGTAAATATAGAAATAATAGTGAATTGAAAAAGTGATACAGTATATGTATATAGATTCGACATCAAGCTCATTAAATCTCAAAATTAAAGTGGCTTTTAAAATAAGTTTCTTTTGTTTACTGATTATATAGACCATGTTTCCTAAAAATTTTCCATTTGCAGTAAAATTTGTTTTCAGACTCTAAGCAACTATTAAGCAACATTTATTACAGAAAATCTTAAAATCATAAGCAACTTTGAGTATTGGACCCTAACCTTAGTTGCTTATAAAAAAAAAAGTGTATCTTGTGCACCTACAAAATTGACTTTGACTTTACGGGGAAATATTTAGACCAAATATGTTAGGAACAATTAAATTCTTCACCCCCTGATAGCTCTATTACTTTGCCCACTCTTATATGATTCCAGGGGGTATTGGCCTTACTTATTAAGGGTTAGAAATGGAAAATCCTTTTTTAAGGTGTAATAAGTTTAACTCAATTGCGAAAAAGAAATTGCGAAACCAATCAAATTGTCTTAAATTACGGAGAGGCTTAATTCCACGCTTGAAAAAGTGCGCAAAAGTTCATACGACGTAAGTTTTCGCTCGAACTTTTTTCGCACTTTTTCAAGCGTGGAATTAGCCCTTTACAAATTTATGTTGAAAATTGTAAACAAAAAAGAACTTCTGGATAGCTCAATGTTTCTTCTGTTTTCAGTGATTCATAGGAAGAAAATAAACTCTCCTAAAATCAGTGTTCATGGTGCTTTTAACACAGGTTAAACAGGATTTCGGACCTGAAGATTGTATAACACATCATGCATAATTAAAATTTTGTTTATTTTTTTGTCATGACTTTCAAATATTCGTTTTATTTGGGAATTTTTCTTTTTTTTTCTTGTTAGAATTTCCTTTATAACAGCAAAACAAAACCAACTGCGTTGAGGAGTTCACGCCAGGCAAATCAAGGTCAAGTATCCACCTTAGAAGCAGGAAACACAGCTTACAAAACCAATATGACGGTAAGTAAGATCTATTGTTTTTCTTTCTAAAACATCTCAATACAACTTTAGGTTGATTCTTATTTCGCTCGCTAAGGTAACGGGTTTTGAATGAATAACGCACACTGGAAGGCTTGTTAAAACGTATGAAGTGATCAAGGCAACATTTAATCTTCGTGAAGATACGATGCATAAGGAACAGAAAGAAAGAAAGAAAGAAAAAAAAGATAAGAAAAAAATAAGAAATATCCTGCAAAGTTCCATACTGTGCTGGATGATGTAACAGGTGTAGGCGGTAGTTAGGTCGATCTCGAGTTATTATGAAATGCGATTAAATGTAATGAATCTTACGTACAAAGATCAATAATACGTCCATATATCTGCCTTAGAATGTGCTTACGTTTTCTGACCAAAAATGGAACAATTTTAATTGCATGATAAATGGTAATGCGGGATTAGTCGCTATGACTAGAACCAACATAATGGAGGTTGGATCGTTTCGCATGTTCTGGTACTTGGCAATAATTCACATACGTAATCACTACTCCTTATATGGCTTCAAATATATCACTTAATACCAGCTGCATGCTTGCTACTGAGCCAATCCATAATCTTGTATACCATGCTATGCCATCTTTGGTTAGCGTTCCAACTGTCACAATAGAGCGCAGGAAATGGATGAGTTGAAAAATAAGGAATCGATGTTAACTTTGCGCAAAGTGTCCAGATGGGGGCTGAAAGTAAAAAAATTAAAAACGATCTGTTGTTTAATATTTCATAAACACTTTTACCCAGCGGATACATCATGGTCAAACGACGTTGAAACAACGTTGTATGAACGTCACTGACGTTGTTTCAGCGTCGTTTGACCATGATGTGCCTGCTGAGTAAAGGCTTATGTATTGTCAAAAGTTGTTTTCACGTAAAATATTTTTTGGTATGCCGTAAAAGTTAAATTACTCGTCTTAAAAATGAGCGATGAAAATGTGAAAATCATTTGACTCATCATAAACTAAAATCTTTAAAACTCCAAAATGGCGGCAGGCACACCGTGGTCAAACGACGTTGCGACAACGTTGTAGCAACGTCGATATATTCCGTGACGCTATGAAATATTAACATCATTTTCCATAGATCTTTCACCTCAAACCACTGTAGGAAATTTTGCCAAAATCGATCAAGAATTGATAACAATCCATCTTGGTAAAATTATCGTAATTTGACGAACGTCACAATGGGTGTGTTTTGAAAGGGCTGTTTCACTTGCCACATAATTCTTGCAACAAAATCCTAGTTGCAAAACATTGCAAAACGGCTTCAATATAATTTGACCTGATTGTCAATTGAAAATCTTATTTTTCATTCTAAATTGAAACATAACAGTTAACCAAGCTATCATGATATTGGGACAAAGTTGTATAAGTGACAGCCCGTGCAAACATGATTCTGAAATATTTAGACATTTTTTTATCGTTTGTATAATTTAAGTCTGTTGTTCCCTGTTATTCTGTGCGTGTGTTCAATTATTTTTTAGTTGTCTTTAGCAGTTTATTCATTTGTTTATCTTGTTTGTTTGTTTGTTTGTTTTCTTTGTTTGTTTTTGGATGTATATTTAGTGGTAGAATGGGTAGCTAGCGAGCCACAGTAGCAACACGTTACACTCAAAGAGCTTGCAGCATTTGCATGAGTTAGTATTGCGTGACACATTCTCGAATTATGCATGCTTGCTTCTACATGAACAAACCATTTTGTACTTGATTGACAAAAGATTTGATTGACATGGTTTTAAATGTTATTAGCAACTTATTATAGCTTTCCTAACAACATAACCCACATGTTTCCTCTTACCAAAGCCACAAGAATTGGGGCATTTTGTATGTTTCAGTTGTTATTCTCCAAGTTTTTCCTCTTCTTTACTTTTTCTATTTTGTATTTGCTTGTAGCGGAAAGGATAAGTAAGTAGGGTATACAAACTCATCTACATAAATAACACAATCAAAATATGATGCCATTAAAATCGAATTGTGTTCTATGGTTTTTATGCTATTACAGAAAGGTAAGGCAAACATATGGGATGACTTTCCGGTATTTTACTTTTATATCCTGAGAACAGTAAATAGCTTTACAAATATTTGAAAGATGGTGAAAATAAAACATGAGTTGATGTGAGCAGAAGTTTGACAAAGTTTGACGGCTTTAACATACACGCAGCGTGGTGCATGTTTACAGAGCATTTCGCATTTTGAAAAATTACAATAATAAATAAAAAATAAAGATTACAATAATAAATAAATAGAAGACATAAATAGAATAAGGAACATAAATAAAAAGAGTTAGTTCATTTAGTTTGGCCCTCAGCCAATCAATTTTGTCGTCATTGCGCAAAATTGCACCGCAAAAATATGATATTTATTTACGCTTTGACCAGGGCCTAGTAATTTATCTTAAGTCCTTTTCATTTTCTCTTTTTGGTATTTTCTTGTTCCTCATTCTTCTTCTTTCATTGTTTTATATATTTGCCGAATCATTTACTTGTAATTTAGCAGCAACTAGAGCACCCTAGTTCCCAGGGCATTTTTCAGTTTTTTTACTAATAGGTGCGTCATTGGAAAGAGGTTCTGAGAACGAGGTTACAATTAGAGAAAACCATCTTGTTCCAGGATGGTGGTTTTGAACATCGAGGTATCAATAGATGAACTTAGCACACAAACACAAGCAACACGATCATTCTTTGTTTGATTTTAACATATATTATATTTCTTTGATGCGTCTGAACTTTTTGGAACGAGAGACTGATTGCCGCAAACAAAAGTGAAACTCCTTAAGCAAATATTTCAGCACGGGAATGTGTACAAAAAGAAAAAGAAAGAAAACAGAATGTGGGTGTTTAATCAACCTCGAACCCAGGGCTGCTTCTCCTTTTTGATAAACATCAGTTTATCAAAAAAGAGAAGGAGCCCTGGGTTCGAGGTTGGGTGTTTAACGTGATAATTCTTTTCGTCACAGATGTTCATCCCTAGCATCATTCAACTTTTGTTTCTGGGTATCGTTTTTCCAAGTTCATGTTTGAAATAAATACACAATATAACCACGGTACTGAACGCCATGGTCAAACGGTAGTGCCACTAGTTTATTATGACCTGACTGTGAACTGTTTGTGATAGATTTTCTTCATTAGGAACATAGAAATATAAAAAGATATATTATATTTTTATGTTAGGAAATTGATAGAGAGTTTCTACGCCCTAAATCCTTTCATTTAAATTTGACAGCGTTTTACGCCCTTGGAAAACAATTTCCTTATATCCACATATGACTAAAAAAGGGCGGATCATTATCTGTGACGAAGCAAATATTGGAGTTTTTCGTGTATACTGTAACACCATCATCGAAAATGACACGCCCAAAGAAGACAAAACTTTTGCGCTTAAAAATACGCAGGTAATTGTTGTTTTGTTACTTTTTTTTCATTTGTTTTTTTTATTGATGTATTCATTTATTGGTTGATTGATTGAATAATTAATCAAAGGTGAGTGAGTGGACAAGGGCGTGGAAAAGCGAGTAAATACTAATTCGTTGGTAAGTTTCGGCAACTGTCTTCTTCAGAGGTGTATGTATTTATTTATGCATTTATACATTTATTTATTTTTGAGGAATGAGGAGGACTGAGAAGGAATAAATCCAGTTGTCTAATTTCCTCCGTCTCATCTTACTGCACGTCTGATGGCTAAAAACCTTACTCTAACACGCATAATGATTAACCTGTGTCTAATGCTGTATCGTCATCTCTTTTTTTTCTTCTGCCTAAACACCTTCCTTCTTTGCATTAGCATTGCAAGATTATCATCTGGCTTAAATGAATTGATCACGACAATACTTCCACAAGGGTGTTAAAAATGTTATAGTATGCTGATTAACATAGCTCGACGTAGTTTGCATAGATTAGCGTAATGAATATAAAGGTAATCGCTCAATCTGTCTCCTTTCTTTTCTCTTTTTATACTAGACAAAACTCAACAACTTCGTCAACAGGCCTTTTGTTGCTTTCCTAAGTGAAGAAGGTCCTGCGAAAGATGTTTTGTAGTTGATGGACCGTTTATTTTTGTAATCAATTATACAAATTTCGAAGCTTGAAACTTTACATTCAGTTGGGACCAAAGAACTGCTTCTTTTCCCAACCTCAAAGTCAAATTAACGGCAAAACGTCACCAACGGATTATCCATGTGGAAAGTGGCCATGTATTCACTATCAGTATGGGTACTTAAGCGAAGTGACTCATTCATGCTCTTTCATGTGAAAATGATGAGGAAAAGCAGCAATTTCATTTATACCTAACAATTACACAGTTCTACTTTAATTTTGCAAACTTTAAGCCATGTCATAGTTGATTGTCATGCAGTGGTATGTGTACATGGGTGACAATTTGCTCATTTACAACATGAAAAGTGACGTAACAAAAGAAGAAGAAACAAGTATGTAATCGAGATCCCGTTTATACAAGCCATAATAACCAAAATGGCTGCTTTGAAATTATAACACCATTCTTCAATTCTTTTTCGGTAAGGCATGACAAAAAAGCTTTTTTGAGGAACCTGTGGAAATCTAGAAGTTGGTACAAGACAAAATATAGACAAGGTGCAAAATCGGAAAAAGTTATCGGATTAAATCGGATTAAACCGATTTTTGCGTAAAAACTGTTGATCAAAGTGAAAGCCCTCCAATCTTGCTTTCTCGTGTACAGCCTTACGAATATTATGGTAAATGAGCACGCTCCTGACGATTTCTACCAAAATTTGCTTTTTACTAACAAATTACTTAAATCTTAACTTGAGTTCGTAGTTTGGCGGAAAGACGAGGAAAAACTTCTCAAACCTTATTGCTATCTCGTTTTCCTCAAGGACTCAAACACTTGGATATAGTATGCTTGATAAGAAACAGTTTTTTTTGTGTGGGAAAACACATATCGGAGACGAAATAATTTCATGCCTGTTTATAAGTCACCGCGTTACGGAAGTTTCAGTTTAATAGCCGCGTGTTAGTTAGCATGTGAGATTTGTAGTTCAGTGTTTAATTCATCTGATGATGTCAAGCTCCTTACAGAGAATTTTCATTAAGATTAGTCGATACACAGCAGACAACATGTCTGTTCATTAACATTTTTGAGAAGATAAGAATTTGTAACACCGTTTCAACAAAAAGTCCTCTTTCGAATTAACTTTTTTATATGTGATTTTCAACGTTTCATTTCAAGTACGATAAAACAGTTTTAAAACTTTATCAATGGCCCAACCAGATCCTGTACGATTGTAAAGTTGACTCAACCGGTTTTTTGTGTGTTGTTTGGCCACACTTTGCCCTCTTTGATCGGGTTTAAGATATTCTATAGAGAGGTGAATTTTTACAACCTGACAAATACGGTTTAAGAGATTCGATAAGTTCCGGATCCTCTCAGATTGCCAACTCCTTATATCTTGTTCACAATGAAATGCTGATAACCTAACAAGATGAATTTGTTTTACAGCTGGCGTTTGTTCCCAATTTTTCCGACAAGTTTTCAAAAAGTTCCTTAAAAGTCCTAATTGAACCACAATTTTCTTTCTTTAAAAAAATATGTTCTCAATTCTGAAGTCGATCTTTTCGACACTTGTTTATCATACTCAGTGAATTCAGAAGTAAATATGCCAGAAAATGTTTTCACTTTAATACCATGCTTCATAAACTTTGTTATAAACATCGAAACTAGTCATACAGAATGACTGGCAGACTTCGAAAAATGACAGATTGATAGTTTACCTACAGCGACTGAGGAAATCTGAATTGTCGACTGCAAATAATCAATCCTATTCTGCATAATATGGAGTAATCGATGAAGTCCCATTGTGTGTTTAAGATTTTTTTTAATTTTCGATTTTCGTCGAGCCCTCAAGTTTTGCTCATATTCTGAAAGTTGTTGCGTGGCGTGAATAAAAGCTGGTACTGCGCACTGAAGTATTATCACAAACACGTGGTTGCTAAATACTAGAGCATCGAAAGACCTTAAACTGTGAAGAATCTCAAAGGTAATTTTATAAAACAGATTCTGCTTCTTCTTCTTCTTCTTCTTCTTCTTCTTCTTCTTCTTCTTCTTCTTCTTCTTCTTCTTCTTCTTCTTCTTCT
>JAYJMG010144847.1:0-13112 GCA_036873935.1 Stomotoca atra
AACATTGCACTGCACGATTTTAGTAACGATTTTTGCGATTCACTTGAGGGGAAAAAATCTTGCGAGAAATGAACATATTGTCTTTTCTCTCTATGCAAATTACGTTTACGCAAAGTCTTTATAAATGTTAGCTTTAAATTTACAACGGCAGCAAAACTTCTACCTACGATAATAAATAGAGATCCTCAAAAGCATCACTTGAGACATTTCACCTTTTGTAACGAAGAAATTGCAAAAAATACTACTGGTTATCCAACTTTCGCGAAGTGAAGTTTTCAAAAACATGCGCGAGATAAACTTTCGCGAATTAAAGTTTCGAAAACATTTGCGAAATAAACTTTCGCGAAAAGGCGTCAAATTCGCGAAAATCGCGAAAGATTCTCTCGCAAAAGTTTCTCCGAATAAAGTAATAAACTTTCGCGAAGTGAAGTTTTCAAAAACATGCGCGAGATAAACTTTCGCGAATTAAAGTTTTGAAAACATTTGCTCTTCACCTATCAAGCTAAGCCGAACAACTTTTTTTACCAGGGGTTTATGCTAAAAACCATAGACCGTCGCTACCAAAACGTCTTTTTCGGCTGAATGTAACATTTGTCCAGTAGTTACTAAGCAACAACATCATTTTAGCATTTACAGAAACATTTCGCTGTTTAGCTTGAAACATCCAAAAACCATATCACTTGAACAAGCAATATGACCATGCTACAAACAGGTTCAAAGAAAACAGTATTTTGCAGAAATACGACGAATGTCGAATGCTATCAATATCGTATATTCGTAGTTCCATCGCTCGGTGCAACTTCCGGTGTAAAACCGAGACGACGCCGAATTTCTAACTGCCGATTATTGCTCGGTATTGACGTGTCCATAGTTACGTTGAGCTTGTCCTTATTGTTGCTCTGTTGTTTCGCTTGGATATCTTTCTTCTTCCTTTCCAGATCATCTAGATCAGATTTCTTAAGTTCAATTCGAGTTGGCTTTTGATATCGTAACATGCTTCAGTATTGCTCAATGACCTAACAGAAGAAATAATACCTCAGAATTCATGGGGGCTGAATACAACCCTTATTTTCTGCATACCGAACGACATTTAGTGTAAGTTTTATAATGTCCCACTAGAAGTAAACATAAGGTTTTCAGGTAAACAACGTTCACAAGCGTGATCTGAAAAGTTAGGTTCCCAGCGTCTCGTTTCAATAGAAATACACTGCCCCACAGTGACTTTTTAACGATTTTGCCCGCTGGGTTATTTGAAGAAATTCTGCTACAGTAAAGATTGAAAATCAGTAAATGAAATGTCGCTTCAAAAGAATTCTTCTAAACAAAAAAGTGAGGGGGACATGGACATGACCATGTTGCGTGAGCCATGAGTGGAACGGTATATGACTTGGCCAACTTGTTAATATTCAGCCGAGCAGGGATCGCTGAAATCAATTCACAAACTACCTTTCGTATAAATGTAGTAAACAAAACCAAAAAAAATAGTAGAGCTAGTGTAATGTAGAACTCGACTTCCAAAGTCAAAGAAAGGTTTATACTAGAGGATATCTACAAAAAGTTGCAAAAAAAACATTCTTTCTGTCTTTTGCAGAATCAACAGACACAAATCGATAGCGTGAAAAAGTATTAAGAGAAATGTTAATAGCTGTGCTTTCATATTCATCATACTAACAGTTTTAAAATAGAGACATCAATAAAGCCACAAAATACTTACTTCTATTTTTGTAATTAATTAATTCATTTTGAAAACATTTTAATGACCAAATAATGATAAGTCAGATTTTAATGACCAAAAAGTGATAAGTGAGTTCATTTACGGTGTGACCTGACATCAGCGAGCACATCATACTTTTTTTAAATCATCAAACCCCAGCGGGCAAAACAAGAAACAGACTAAAGAGTTGGTAGAAAATGACGGTACCCCACAATGATACTTGTTGTTTCGGAAAATCTTATAAAGTACAGTACGAAACAAGCTTTGAAGATCAACATCTTGTTGTTTTGAAATGAAAAACCAAACAAGAATAAAATAAAAGTTTTAATGAAAAGGATAGAACAAATCTACCGAAATATCCCATTAAAACTTTTATTTTTGTCTTGTTTGGTTTTTCATTTTAAAACAAGAAGATGTTATTATTCAAAGTTTGCTTCATACTGTTGCTACAATGATGTATAAAACGGAGCTAGAAAAAAATAGAAAAACTCAATCTTACCCAATATTTGTGTCTTGTTTATTAATTCTCCTTCTTCATTTTTATTATTTCATTAATTATATCTGCTGTAATAAAAATAAGCATTGTTAGTTGGCATAAATATCACATGCATGTACAAGACCCTCCTGAGTTTAATGAAGAAATTAGATGAAAGTGATTTTTACCTCTCACAATGCAATCCAATGTTTACCTTAAAGCTCGCAACCTTAACTTAACAATTTTACTAAAAGTTTGGATTTAAGACCGGTATGTCACGACCTCTTCGTTAATGTTTTCATCAATCAGCTTAGGTTGCAAGACTAAAGTTCCCACTAATTGAAATTGATTTGGTGCTAATTTTGATAAAAAAAAATACGCTTGATTTAGTGTTACGCTTTACATGGCCTTAAACGAAAGAAATAATAAGTATTTTGGTGTAGACGTTAACGCCCAGCATATAAAAACACATTAGGTCAATATTTGTTAAGTTGACCACATTTTGGTTAATGGTAAACCGTACTGATTGTTGAGGTCTTAAATTAGACGACGCCCCATTATTGCAAACATTATTGAATATTGAGCACATTGTTAATTCTCACGTGCAGTAGCGATTATCTACGATTATCTACAATTTTTTGCATATTTCAGTTTTAGCCTAAATTACCATAGTAGACAAAGACGCAGATGAAGAAATCGTTTTTCCCTCAAAACTTTCTTCCCCCTCCCCCGAGCACTTAGCAGTGTAGTTCCAAAAATTATACTTTACATTACTTTATATACCCTAAGCCCTTGTAACATATAATTTCATCATACGACTTTCTATCTAACATTCACAGGCTGATTTGAAAATATGGGCTCCACAACAGCAAAGAAATGTAACCTTTTTACAAAAACCGTTTTCCTAAAATACATGCTACCTCTCTGAACCGTTTTGTGAAGAAATTGAATGCGCAAACAAGGATCCTTTTATCAAGAATTGAATCACATGAAAAACAAAATAAAATTTAACAGTTAAAGTATACATTTTCAGTTTTCAATATATTAATCAAACTTCAACCAGTACAATAAAAATATCTATAAATATCTATAAATTTATAAATTAGATATGTAAATATGCTATCATTACACCTGGCAAGATAATACATTTCAACAATGTTACAATTTATCAACGTTGCATGCACAACATACAAATACAAATATACATCTATAAGTACCTATAAATCAGATATCTGCAAATTGTTTATGTTAAAGATGCTATTATAAATATATGTCACCTGGCAAGATCATGTTAAAAATCATCATTACAAATACAACATAAAATTCTATCAATAATAAACACTTTACCAATTATAAACATATTTCACACAACGGCAAAGCTTTGCTGGAAAAGCAGTTCGTTTAGGGCTTCTTTCTACAGTCGAGCTCACCTTGTGATAACTTAAACTAAAGCTGATATATGGACAGCTGAGGAAAGTGCATGTCCTCAATGAAACTTTACAGATCACCCCAGCTAACTCGAATTCAGATCACTTGAACTCGGCATAACCGAGCAAAATAGGTCAAACGTCTCTCCTTCATTAAAACTTAGGATAACTCAAACTTTAGATCGAACCAATTGTTTTGGTCCAATGGGAGTTTTAGCCAGTGGGAGTGAACTGTAGTTCGAACATACACTTTTTCTTCACACTTTCATCACAAAACCAATAGACCAAATACGAAATTAAAAATTTGAATATGATAATGCTCAATTTATCACAACATGCTGGTGTCAACAGAGGAACATTACAAAGAACATGCTCCTCATGGTGGAAAATTATTGCAACTTACAAAAAAAGTTCTTTTTCTTGCAATGATTGAAACATGAGATTTGATATCTGAGATACATTAAATTTTTAAGCTTAATACTTTTGGTTGGTAAGAAAACGCCATATTGAACGAAGTAGAAAACCAAATTCTCCGAATTCGTTATTACTCTAGGCGCCGAAGAAGTGCGGTTAGTAGCTTCTGTATCTACAATCGTCAACAAAAATTATTGATAAAATTGCAAAATGCAAATCGGTGCTAGGCTACCCCTCCCCTCCCCCCCCCACCATTCAATGTTGTTTCAGAGCTGTTCTTTGACTTTCTTCCAGAAAACAACATTAGTCAAAGGGGGGGGGGGGGGGGTGTATTTATGTATTTATGTAAAACTTTTTTTTGATACATTGAATTTATGTGTACCCTACTTAACAAACACATCAACAAGGATTTTTTTTTATTTTGTGAGAGTGCTTTCGTGCTTGGTAAGGCTCCTGTTTGGTAAATTCATCTCTTAATCCATAGTCAACTATGGTTAATCTCAAATTTAAAAGTATTTGGGGTGTTGAACCAGCGTTATTTTATTGTATGTTTAATATGTTAACATTGCTTATTTTCTTTTAGGTTTCAACTATTATTAGATAAATAAGTAGTATTATGGTAAAAGTCACTGTGAGGCACTCCGCGGAGATGGCAGCAATACACCAAGTGTCGAAAATGCCCATATTAGAGATTGCATGAATTTTCCCTGGCTAGGAGCAAGCATTTAATGATGAAGAATGGCAGGATGGGCCTAAGCACAACAATGGTCGGCCAAAGAAGTTAAGCTGCCGGATTGTCGTACCATACTGAGGGTCGTACCAAAGCTAAGGAAATCAGATGGTTCTTTCACCTCATCAAGAGTTTCTGTGGAAGCAGGTCTGGAAAATCAAGTGTCAAACAGAACGATTAGGCGAGTATTAAACAGTGCCGGATATAATTACTTACAATCAAGGAAAAGGGCTTATTGACAGCAGATGATTTAAATGCCCGCAAAATTTTCTGTCAAAAAGCAAGACGAATTAAATTGACCCCAGAATTTTGGTCTCAGCACATGGCGTTTTACTTTGACGGCAAGGGTTTTCAATTTAAAACGCATCCATTAGACCAAGCTAGAGCACCAAAATTAAGGGAATAGCGGAAAAAATCAGAAGGATTAAAATTTGGTTGCACAGCAAAGGGTCGCAAAGAAGGAGCCGTGAATGCCAATTTTGTGGTGGGAATTTCATACGATCATGGAATCGTTATAATGTGAACAATATTTTGGTTGAAAGATTTATCAAAATTTATGTCCAAGATTGTGCTTCTTGTTCAATTAGTCCTTGTGTACTGCCAGCAATTTTTGTTCTTTTTGTGGCGAAATTATTTTTTCCTCTTGTTTTATTATTTGGGGTAGCTAACAACAAGGTCTTTCTTCTTTTTTATTTTGTCAGTGTGACTCAAACTGACCAGAATACACAGACGTGCAACTGTAAATGCAACAGAATTCACAATAAATCCATAAATTTAAAACAAAGATATACATACAATATAAATAGGATTCCTAATAGACCATGAATATGTACGGAAAGATTCATTGGAGACTATTGTCGAAGTTCAGCGTATTATTCAACGTTTATTTTTTTTTCTAATCATAAAGCAGATAAACTAAAATTTGCATGATTTCTTAGTGACTCATAAAACTATAATAAAAACATAAGGAACATAACATTGGAAGCAAATAAACCTTTGGATGAAACAAATTAATTTATCTCATTTCAGATATGTATGTTGTCCGTGTTACCAAGATTGGATCACAAGTCAATCTTGGTAGCGCAAATGAATCAAATGAAATTTGACGTTTGCGAGGAAGAGGGTCACTGGTACGTGGATATTGCAACCACATTTCTACAGCATGATCTTGGGATGTGGAGATCTGGAGACCAGGTGCACCTCAGAATTAATAAAGGGATTCCATGGTTAATCAGAGTTCTAAAAGAACTTGAAGAAATTAAACCCATGAAAAAAGGTATGCAGGCACTTTCAAATAGAAAACATCATGAACAGTTGTGAAACAATTTGATTTGGAGAACTTAAAATTATCACTATTATATAATTTTGACGTATTTCGTCATAGACTGCCTAAAATAAAAAAATAAAAAAAATTCCACTGTTGCCTTTTCCAAAACCTGAGAGTTTCTTTCGGTAGGTATGCTTATCAATTGACCAGTAGAGAGGTTTCATCGCAGGGGATGTTATGTTGCACGTTTATTTATTCGGCCATAAAACAACTAAAACTTTTTGAACCTCTAAATTGCACTTTGTTTGATAGGTCCGAAATAAGAATTATACCTATAAACATCTTTAGGTTGCACATTGATCCTTCTAACTCAGAAAGAACAAGATGCATGAAATTATTGGTTATTGGTGAAAACAAATATTGGATCGATTTATGCCCTTTGTTGTAATTTTATTTATGATCTTTAAATTTTTATATAGTGGTGCGTCCAGATTTAACTGGAGGGCTGTAAAAAATGGTGGTCAAAACTTTACCCCTAAATCGTAAGTCTCTCTTGCTCTTGGAATAATTTAGATTTTTTGATTGCTTCAATTTGTAAGGTGGCTGCCAGCCTTTTTCTCAGAGCTGTTTTTATCATCGCAAAGAGACAAGCGGCTCTGGGAAAGGGATTGGACAGCTTATGCGATATCATCTTACAACAAAGTTTCTACTTTTAGATGGCCTGTGGAAGTGACAGCAGAAGTCACTGTTTTTTTAAGGAGGTTTTGTTGCCATAAAGGTTCCCAAACGTAAGGAAGGACATTTTACGTATATACCACCTTGTCATGCTTTGTTAAAAATGTATGTGTGTTTTCAAATATTAAGTGGTTCTTTAATGAAAGATTAATCTACTTCTCAATATTGTTCTTAGAAAAGTAATGTTGATGTCAAACAGCGTATCAGTCAGTGCATTGTGCACACGAAGAAAATGATGCAACAGATCGAAGTAAGTTCTTCTTCTTTTTTCTGAGTCCTTTATTGCATTTATGTCAAAGCTAAGAAAACATGTCACGTTTTTTCTCTTTATTTTCTACTAGACAAAGTGCTTGTATTGCAATCAGACTTTGCTTGGCTGGTCGGATGATGACTTTTTAGATCACGTTATTGATTGCAAGAAGAAATTACTTGCGGTAAATATTTTTTGCTTATTCAATTTGACTGTGTATACATGGGGGAACTTAATTAACGAATTTATTTTTCATGTAGGAACAAAGATTTTCTAAGATGTGCGATGTTCATTGTGGAGGTGATGGGGAAGATAATCAGCAATCGGTGAGAGAGAAAGTAATAAGCCTAGTTTCTCTAACTAGGCATAAGGCTGCTTGGAAATCATTACCACCTCAGTCCCCTAAGGTTGCCTCTGTAAGGTGCAGATAACTCCTTGGACTAGTATAGCTGATCCTTAATGGAACCAAGCGTTCCGCATTTGTCTACTGTTTTAGAAGTAATCGGTTTCATAAACGATATCTCTGATTCTAAAACAAAGTATGGCTTAGATGCCGGAAACGGAAAAGTATTTGATTTAAAATGCTTGCATGCATTCAGGATATGAGCATGATAAGAGATACAGCTCATCAGGTAAGGGAAGAAGATGATTGGCTGCAATCAGTGAATAATTTCCTGAAAATTACAAAATCTGTTAACAGAAATGATTTGGTAAACACTGCAACACAATTTGTATCTTTAATTTAATTGGTTTTTGAATGCGAATACACTCTTATTTTTTACTGCTCTTTCATTTTCCTCGTTCATCTAGTGGTGAAGGATTCTAAAAAAATGATTGATGTTTTGATTTTGATTTCGTGACTTACTATTTTTACATAATGTTTTTGTACAAAATGTACGACTTCCACAAAGGAAAGTATCTAAGCGCGGCTTTCAGTTAATTGTGCTGTAATTTATCACGTTCTTAACGAATTTGTACGGGGTTTTTTGTATCGTAATAGCTCAGACGTTGTGTTTTTTATTTTTTCAGAACTGTAGGTAATGGATTGCATTACAGAGTGGAAAGGTGGCAGTGTGGTGCCACATCAAAGCAAAACAATTGGTGAGATTCCACAGATCCAAAAAACTTAGTTAGTTCTAATAGAATTGTCACAAATTGTAATATAACAGACTAATGTAATTTGATTGGTCATTCACTCATTTTAATTACTTTTTTCATTTTTGACATCAGGTTACTATCTATGGAGATTCGCAGTTGAGAACTATTGTGCAGGGGGACGTGACATGCCCATCAAACTGGTACGTTAATAGTACACCAGGAGGTGGGTATAGTGACATCCGAAAAAATATGGAGCAGCAGAGGCCATTTTCGGGATAAAAAAAATATGGAACGGATTTTTAGGGTTTTACCGTATTGGTGGTGTATTTGCCTTTGAATGAGACTTTGCGGTATTAGTTTTGGCGCAGTTAAAACCTATTTAATGAATTGAATTTAAAGAAATTTCTATTGTATTTTTAATTCTCTTGCTGACTTCTTCTTCCCTTTTGTTCCAGGTGAAGCTGTTGATTTTTATTATATTTATTTTTATTATTACTGATACTCCTTCTCAAATATTATACTCGCTGTGAGTGCTGGTAAAACTTGTAGACCTTTAGACAAATTGAAATTAAAATTACTGATATAACTACTCATTGTATCGCTTGGACCAATTGTATTGCTTGTATCGCTTGTATACTGTATATTTGCACACTGGTAAATTTCTACGGCTTGCAGAATTCCAAGTGGATCCAAAGAAACGAAGAAGACTTTATTTGTAGGAATACCACAAATATAAAATAATAAAAATTATTTCTGTTATTGTTGCTTCGTGATCTCCCTTGAACTTATTTATTGCATTTATGTCAAAGCTAAGAAAACATGTCACGTTTTCTTTATTTTCTAATACTAGACGAAGTGCTTGTATTGCAATCAGACTTTGCCTGGCTGGTCGGATGACGACTTTTTAGATCACGTTATTGATTGCAAGAAGAAATTACTTGCAGTAAATATTTTTTGCTTATTCAATTTGACTGTGGATACATGGGGGCACTAAACAAACAAATTTATTTTTCATGTAGGAACAAAGATTTTCCAAGATGTGCGATGTTCATTGTGGAGGTGATGGGGAAGATAATCGGCAGTCGGTGAGAGAGAAAGTAATAAGCCTGGTTTCTCTAACTAGGCATAAGGCTGCTAGGAAATCATTACCACCTCAGTCCCCTAAGGTTGCCTCTGTAACGGTGCAGATAACTCCTCGGACTAGTATAGCTGATCCTTCCGTGGAATCAAGCGTTCCGCATTTGTCTACTGTTTTAGAAGTAATCGGTTTCATAAACAATATCTCTGATTCTAAAACGAAGTATGGCTTAGATGCTGGAAATGGAAAATTATTTGATTTAAAATGCTTGCGTGCAATTCAGGATATAAGCATGATAAGAGATATAGCTCATCAGGTAAGGGAAGAAGATGATTGGCTGCAATCAGTGAATAATTTCTTGAAAATTACAAAATCTGCTAACAAAAATGATTCGGTAAACAATGCAACACAATTTGTATCTTTAATTTAATTGGTTTTTTGAATGCGAATACACTCTTATTTTTTACTGCTCTTTCTTTTTCCTCGTTCATCTAGTGGTGAAGGATTCTAAAAAAATGATTGATGATTTGATTTTGATTTCGTGACTTACTGTTTTTACATAATGTTTTCCCTAGCCAGCAAAATGTACGACTTCCACAAAGGAAAGTATCTATCTGTAATTTATCACAATCTTAACGAATTTGTACGTTTTTTTTTTATCGTAATAGCTCAGACATCATGTTTTTTCTTTTTTCAGAACTGTAAGTAATGGATTGCATTACAGAGTGGAAAGGTGGCAGCGTGGTGCCACATCAAAGCAAAACAATTGGAGAGATTTCACAGATCCAAAAAACTTAGTTAGTTCTAATAGAATTGTCACAAATTGTAATTTAACAGGCTAATGTAATATGATCGGTCATTCACTCATTTTAATTTCTTTTTTCGTTTTTGACATCAGGTTGCTATCTATGGGGATTCTCAGTTGCGAACTATTGTGCAGGGGGACGTGATATGCCCACCAAACTGGTATTGAAATAACTCGACTTTGTCGCAGTCTAAAGGAGTGATTGCCTGAATCAAAGGTGAATACCTTTTCATATTCCAGCATTGCAATACATCGGATTAGGACTTGCTTCCCAATATTTTACCAATCGGTGCTATGTATGAGTGTTAACAGCGCAGAAAAAGAAGAAAGCGAAGACACCTTTGCATGAAACAAATTATTTAATCTCATTTCAGATATGTATGTTGTCCGTGCTACCAAGATTAGATTACAAGTCAATCTTGGTAGCGCAAATGAATCAAATAAAATCTGACATTTGCGAGGAAGAGGGCACCTGGTACGTGGATATTGCTTCCACATTTCCACATCTGGGATGTGAAGATCTGGAGACCAGGTGCACCTCAGAATTAATAAAGGGATTTCATGGTTGATTAGAGATAAGTTGTATGCAGTCACTTCTTTCAAATGGAAAACATCATGAACAGTTGTGAAGCAATTTGATTTGGGGGACTTTGAGGATAGTTAAAATTATTACTATTATATAATTTTGACGCATTTTGTCATAGATCGCTTAAAGACCAAGAAACAATTTCCATTGCTGCCAGTTCCAAAACCTGACAGTTTCACTCACACTTTGTTTTTGTTTTCACTTCAAAAGCATGTCGATGATATAGAAACTGATCGGATTCTTATGAAGACTGACCTTCTTTGTGAAAAAAGTGTGTGCCCCACCAAAGAGCCCTGCCTCACTTTTTGAGTGTAGAATTTTCAAGGGACCATAAAAAGTCCGTATAAGGACCCACTCATGTACCAAACTAATAAATTCACTGACTACATCATCGTTACAGAACAAAATATAGTTTTCAATAGTTTTTTTGTTCATTTTTCACCTGGTAATACTCGAGTGGCTATATTTTCCAGATTTTAATTTTTCCCAAAAAAGTGTTTGTGTGAAGTAAATATCCTTGTTTTTTCCTTCTTCGGGTGAGAAAATTGGTCAAGCAATGATATATTTTTGAAAGCATACTTCACGTCTATAAATAGTAAGTGTACCTTAGATTTCATTTCAAATGACATTACGTAAGACCATGAAAATAAGCCCATGGGCAAGGGCCTTTTTGGTGGACTTATTTTCAGAGGAGAGGGGAGGCGGCGGAGGCCATTTTCAGGATAAAAAAATATGGAACAGATTTTTGGGATATTAAGGTAATGAATTGAATTTAAAGAACTATTGCATTTTTAATTCTCTAGGTAACTTCTTCTTCCCTTTTGTTGCTGTTGATTTTTATTACATTTATTTTTATTATTACTGATTGTGAGTGCTGGTAAAACGTGTAGACCTTTAGACAAATTAAAATTAAAATTACTGATATAACTACTCATTGTATCACTTGGACCAATTGAATTGCTTGTATCGCTTGTATACTGTCTATTTGCACACTGGTAAATTTCTACGGCTTGCAGAATTCGAAGCAAGGATCGAATTAAGCGATTCGGAATCGCGAATTACGAATCGTTTTTTATATTATCCGAATCAAAAATAACACTTTTCTAACTTTTCACGAACCATTTATAGCCATCCAAAACAAAACAATTAGCTAGTGATCTTAAACTTAACTTACCGTAATTATATGATTTAGCGCACGGTGCGCTTAAAAATTTTTCGGTCTTCTTGTTTGAAGTCTGTGCATAGACGAATAAAATAGAGACGAACTATCCGGAATTTTGGAAAAATTATTTACAAAGCGTGTCTTCACGAATCAATCTTCACAGAATTCTACAGAGCAGTAAAGAATTGGAGCTCGGATTTTGGGAGAAGTTTATTTTCCATCAATGATAAAAAAAGGGCCAGCAAAAGAATTCAGACTTTCCTTTCACCATAAAGGTACCTTGCTGTTCCATCTTGGGAAAGTAGCTGAGCAAGAAATTGAACGATTTCTCAGTAAAAAATTTGCAGCTGGTGCAAAAGGAGTTATAGAAATTAGTTACGAACAGCGGTTTGAAATCAAGTATAATGTAAAGAGGAGGGAAATGATGATCTCATGTTTGTATAATGTGATCAACCGATATGGAAAAATTTGTCTGTAAAAGCGATGTAAATAAGGGGATGTTGACAAAATATTTTCGTCAGACTTAGCCGACTTGGTCCACTACTTTTTGGACCACTCCCTACCCCACCTCTTAGACATACTGATGCTTTCATATTCTTGCTTCGATTGAAAACACGATGAATGATACAAGCAGGATTGTGCAGTAACGTTCACAGCTATGTGCAGCTGTTTATAAACACAGATGAACAACAACGCAACTTACACACCAAAATAGTTACCAGTCTATTTTTGCAGTTGCAAGCATTTTTTCTTACAGTTGAGAAATGGTGAAAAAGATTTTGTCAGGTATAACTTGGGGGTCTTGGTATCAGATTTCTTATTGCCTAATTCTCAGCGGTAAGAAATATATCTTTTGATTGGTAATTCTTAAACTCGTGACCACGAATATGTTCCCGTATTTCTCTTTACAAACTTCTTTGCATCATATGCACATTTTTCTAGTCATAGGGAATGGCAATTTAAAGTGTTTAAGAGAGAACTTAATGTTTGTTTGTAGGTACGATCAACAAAACAATGTAATCGGTCAGAAAAAGAGAGATATTGCTTCTTTCTTCAAACCCATGTCTGCTCCTAAAAAACGTACTCCTCGGAACAGCCACCACCATCACCAATGCAATCATCAGAAAATATTCCGAATATGACTGAAATAATAGACAGTTCAAAAAATATTTCCAGCAGCTTAAACCAAAGGAAATGTGCATCTTTTCTAGCGAAGCTCTGTCCGGGACTAAGTACTAAGGGCGTTTTGAGCAATATTTCTTTCACACAAGGAATGTCAAGTTCCATTCAGGTGATAAAGCTCGGTTCCCACTATGTTTTATCGGCGTTTTAACAACGTTTTATGTGCGGTTTTAAATTTAAAACATAATG
>JAYJMG010145068.1:0-13086 GCA_036873935.1 Stomotoca atra
TTCTTCTTCTTCTTCTTCTTCTTCTTCTTCTTCTTCTTCTTCTTCTTCTTCTTCTTCTTCTTCTTCTTCTTCTTTTTGGGTCAGTGGTTAATGCATAGAAAGAAAGGGAGGACCCATAATTCTGTTGTTTGACTGAGAAAGAATTTTCCTTATATCTAATGGCAAAATCAATTGATAAATGATTTATTCATTTTTTTAGAAATTCGCAGTAGACTCGCATCACGGTCTTCCGTAAAAGTGTTCAAGACATGATTCATATATCGATGATTGACAGATACATGTCAACCTCGTTCTCAGGGCCTCTTCACGCTCTTTTTAAAAAAGCATGACGAGGCCCTGGGAACGAGGTTGGATACATGTCTGACGGATTGGGCTGGCTGATGCGTTCGACAAAAAACCCAAGCTAAAACCCAAGAGGGAGGATGTGGAGACAACCTTGACAAGAAAGATAATTTTTTATTGATTTTCTAACAGATATATATGGACTTCGTTTCAAGGAATTTTTTTTGGACTAATTGTTTGAAGCAGTAGAAAATACCTTAGAACGTGAGGCCATTGATAGGTGTAGATGTATTGTTTAGATTGGTCTGTATAGGTTTAATAAATAATCATAATAAACTGTGTTTCAAAGATAAAAATCAGACTTCTTTTCTTCTTCTAGCTAACCCGTCGATAGTGAGGTAGGGTTTCTTAGAAACCATTTTCTTTTGCGAAGTTTCAAGGTTGTAGGACTTGTTGTTTCTTGGTTTTTGTTGGTGTTCCGAGCCCCGGGCCAAAAAAGCAAGAAACCAAACTTTTCCCACAATTGTTTTTACAATAATGTATACTAATCTTATCTTAACTTTTTTTTCAAAACAAAATCTCTTACCTCATCCTCTCCAACTTCGATCCCGCGCTTTTTTCGCTTTTCGACAAAAAAAGCGGAAAGAAGCCCTATGATCGAGGTTGACCTCCTCCCGTGACTACCTATACATTACTAGGAGAGTGGCTACTAACGTCCTTCTTTGCGCCCCCTCGAACTTATAAACACTCTAATATAGACTCCGACATTGATCCGTTTTACGCCTTCCCTTATTGGCGTTACTTTTGTGACATGACGTTAAAAGGTTTATGTATGAGGTAAAACGGATGGAAAGGGGCAAATAAGGTATGCAGGGGAAGCGGGCGGACAGCAATGCTTCCAGGGGCGTGATTCGAACTGGGACCTTATTCAGCGGGTAAAATTGATACAAAGTCACTGTGGAGGAGTGTATATCTATTGAAACGAGACGCATTGTGCGTATCGTTTCAATAGATATGCACTCATCCGCAGTGACTTTTTAACGATTTTGCTCGCTGGGTAGATATTGTTATGTAGTATGCTTCCACGATGGTTTCGTTTGTAAACTCAAACACTATGCACAAAACATGTCCAACTGAGTTGAAACCAAACATTTTGAACACTGGATCACTCTGAGCATGATTCGCCATGCATAACGTTCATGCTTGTTCGTTGGGTATGTCGTGCATGATCAACTTTAATGACAGATATGAGCGCATGCGCATATGTAATTTTATAAACCAATTAGCATTGATAGCATATTCAGAACATATTGATGTTTAATAAAGCTAATAAAACATCGCGAAATAAAAATTAGAAAATAGTTGCGCTAAATCAATGGATTCACTTTGCGAATTTACAATACTTGAAGTGAGAAGGAGAAACTACGGATAGCAATTTGTTTGCGTGACGACTGCCAAAACATAACATGGATACCTGCTGGTTGCAGAATCTGAATTAGTTATTGATTGTAGAACTGACAAAAGATGATGGTGCATCAGTTAATTGTGATTTTTAACATTGTATTTCTTTGTGGTTTGCATGCAGGTAATAATCGGAAGATCTTCTTCTTCTTCTTCTTCTTCTTCTTCTTCTTCTTCTTCTTCTTCTTCTTCTTCTTCTTCTTCTTTTTCGTTTTTCTTCTTGGATGAAGCAAAGTATTGCATATTTTAGATCTGCTCAGGACCTCTTATATAGTGACAGAGAGATTCCTTATTAACAAGGGAAGTAACTTTTTAACCAACTTTAATTTTGAATATGAAGAAGAAACAAATTTGTCGTATCAAAAGTAGCGAAAATGTTAAGTAATGTTTCTTTTGCTCTGTTAGACTTGATTTATTTAAATCACAAGATGGCATAAGAATCCAGGTTAGATCAAAATTGATTGGTTATTAGGCACTTTAGAGGACATAGGATATGAGGGATATGAAGTACAGGAAGACTTCGAAGCAATGCTATTATATTTATCGCTTTTTTATTTTTCAGATGATAGCTTGACGGCAAGAGATCTGCTTGAAACTATTGCACCTTCATACAAGCACACTCGTTTACCCCCTGGATTTCCACCTTTGGATTCTATAAAGACAGATAAATTTGACTACAAGACGGAGGGTGATGTTATCAAAGTTTCAGCTAAACTTGAAGAGCCTGTGGTTATGTTGGAAGATTACGTCACTCTGTCGTCAGTCCAGATGAATTTCACTTTTAACAAGAAGGCGTCGATCAAGAAGGCATGGGGCGTTGAAATAACAGGTAAGTTGGTAAACAAATACGAAACAACTTCAAAGCAATGTCAGGTGACATGACAGTTAATGGAAAGCGGAAAGAGGCCCTGGGATTGAGATTAGGATATATTCGTCTCAGTTTTCTTTTGTAAAAAATTCTTGTTTAAATTTAAGACATTTTAGCAAAACCTGTTCAATGGTCATTTGAGGATGATGTTAAAAGGCTTACTTAGAAGAATGCCTTTTTATAACCATTATTTTCATTATGACTGATTCCCAACTTCTTCTTCTTTGCTATTTCATAAAAAAGAGATGAAGCCCTGAGAACGAAGTTGCCTCATTCTAGCATTTTGTATGATTGTGTGAAGGATGTTTCTTTTGTTTGGAAGTTACGTTTATTTTTAGCTTCTTGGCCAATCGGATCTACCATACTTCATGTAAATGTTACATCAAAAGGAAAAATAAAGGCTAAAGTAAATAAACTGGAGCTACGTGAAATCGCGATTGAATTCATGAAGAATGAAGCAGAAAAAGATATAGGTATCGACCTCTCCACGTTTTCACTTAAAGATGTCGAAATTAATGCAGATGTTGCACCTAACATGAAAGGAATGAATATCAATTTTCTTGGCATATTAGACCATGGATCATTAGATCCTATCCCAATCAGAATTACCGTCAATAAGTTCGACGGAGAAAAAACGCAACTATTTTCAGTTATTGAGTTGAGAAATACAAAACCGGCTGATGTACTGACAAAAATACTGAAACCAAAACTGCTAGATGTTCCATTCGTTGCTCATATGTTGTCTGAGAGCCGATTGTTTTCAGATACAAAAAAGGTATTTGGTTTCGCCTTCTCCTACAATGAAGTGCCTTATCACAAGGAATACACATCCAGTGGAGATGTTCTATCATCCGTGCTTAAATCTCATATTCCAGCTGGTCTTACTTTACTCTTCGCATTAAAATTAACTTCTAAAGAAACTTCTTTATCGGACGCCGTAAAATTAGCGTTTGTCATGAAAGCTCCGGCATTTGACTTGCTTATTGATAAAAAAAGCAAAATTTCAGTTGACGACATTCTGCCTCTGTTATCCAAGCAACTAGATCTAAACAGTAGAGACAAATTGCCGACGTTTGCGTCCGACTTGAAAGGTGCTTTTACATCGCATGTAAGTTTCGACTCAAAGAGCACAATGTTTTCCGTCTTCGTGAAGTTACACAAAACAGTGAACTTTATGAACAAGCTTATGCGAGTAAATATTTCTCACCTGGTATTGCAAAGAAATGTTGGATTAGATGATAAATCGGAAGATTGGAAAGTCTCCGCTAAAGGCTCATTCAAAATTGGAAGAGCTAAAGTCACTGCCCAGTATTCGGAATTATCGGATGAAGATGGTAAACCATATGGGTTAACCGGACGAAGTACCGATCTTTCGTTAGAAGACATCATTATGGAGTACAATCCGAACTTTTTTCCGGATGATGAAGTTGCGACTATGATAGGAAATACCGAAATAGAAGAACTACGTATTCGAAAAGTGAAATTATATTCACGGGTACCGAGAGGAAAAGGTGCTCCTCATATTTTGATAACCGGTTTTACTGATTTACCTGAATGGGAGAAGGATATTCAAATTGCCATATTACTTCTTCATCAAAACGGACAGTGGAATTGTAAATGGGCCGTATCACTAAAACATAGCCCACTCAGTAACATCATTGAAGCGTTCACTGGATTCGACAGTAAAGGCTTATCACTCCTTCATAATGGCCACATTTTAACAACAATCATAAGCTCGACTACACCATCGTATAGCCTGCTACCGCCGCATATTATCACAACACCGTTGCTGAGGCTACCTGTCCGAAAAGCTCTTACGATTATTGCGTTGCTGCGTTTTCCGGACACCTGCGGAGATGACAAAATTTGTGAAGCCGCTTCTAAGATTCTAGATACTTCAAAAGTATATACAGTGAAGGGTGTTCTTTCACTGGATTCGTTTAAATTGAAATCCAAAATCTCTGAAGATATTCAATTATCAAATAATTTGAAAGGTGTAAACAGTACTTTACAGTTTACAATCAGTAACAACTCTAAACTTGATATCTTAACTTCAATAAAGTTACCACATTCAAACCGGGTTTTAGATGGCTCGATTCATGTATACAAGAATGGTCAGTTACAGCTGCAAATGCACGGCAGACGAAATTTATGGATATCACCCTTCAAACTAAAAAGTATTACGTTTAAAAACTTAAAACTGGCAGCTTTTTATAAATCCGAGTCCGATTTACAAAAATTACCTCTGGAAGGAGATGTTCTTTTAGGTAGTCAAGGCAACCAGGCTGAAATCGAGGCTCCATTGAAATTAAACTATGACTCTGCATCACCTTCATTAAGTTCGTTTTTCGCTAATTTTACCGATGTGAAACTAACAGACTTACTCTCAGCATTTACAATTGACGCCAAATTACCGGAAGTACTGCAAGAATCCGATTTCCCAAACGGATTAATGTTATCCTATTCGGGTAAAAGAGCGCGCCGTGACTTTCAACTTCATGGAGAAATAAAAATATTTGGTCGAACTATGTATTGCGATGTTGTTGTTGAATACCCTGGGACGATAAAGATAAGAACAGAAACTAGTCCGGCTCCCGTCATATTTGCTCAAGGACAAATCATCATTCAGGCAGATGCGAAGCAAAAGTTACGGGGACCGAGAATAATTGCAAATATCGATCACAAACAGGCCAATGTTACAATCAAAGGTGTGGTGAAAATTTTAGGTATAGAATCCGACGTCGATATTGCTTTAGAAGATGAAGATGTTAAATTTTCGGTAACCGGCAAATTGATGGAATACAAGGATACTCGATTGACCGCATATTCAGTGGGATCATTAGATAGCTTTCAGGTATATGGTTTATCTATAATTCCTCATTGCTCATTCTTTCGCTCATTCTGTTCGGGCGTTTTTTTACTGACAGTACTAAATCATTTTATGGGGTCCCAACAGGTACAGAATGGTCAAACGGCGTAGCAACAACGTTGTAACAACGTCAGTGACGTTGATAGAACATTGTCCTAAAGTCGTTGGACCATGATGTACTTGCAAGAGTGATGCTTTCTAAAATGTAATGTAATTCCAAAAATATAGATATTCCTCAACCAAGATACTTACCTCTGTCATAGCGATTAGGAACCAAGCGTACCTGTCTTCTGACCAACCTCATACCCAGAACCGTTTGACTATTTTCGGTCATGAGGACGACGTCATAATCAAAATGACCAAATGGAAACAAACGATCCTGAAAACGAGGTTGGTTTCTTACTCCAAAATTCAATGCATTATTTTATAGGTTTACGGTTGCTTGCAAGATTTACCCCGTCAGGTGGAGAACCTCCTGAGTACCATTATAACAAAATCAGCCAATCAGAGTATCCTAAATATGAGAAAAGCGGAGGAGAACTTTATCACAGCGCAAAAGCATTTTGACTTGGCTAGTCGAGACGAAGAGAGCGTACGAGCGCAGCGAGACAGAGCTAGATCGTATTACGAGGAACGTTTACTGGCATTTGGGAGATACGAAACAAAAGCAAATGATACATGTGTCGCTCCAATTTGTGGACTAAGTATGTCACTTTTGCTGATAATGATATTGCCATCGTCATCGTCGTTGTCGTTGTTGTTGTTGTCGTTGTTGTTGTTGTTGTTGTTGTTGTTGTTGTTGTTCTTTTTTCGATTCTTGATCCTTTTTCCTCTTCTTTTTTTGTTTATGATCATACGGAATTTCGGAATATATAGATTTCACATAAACTTTTCGATACATTGGAGGTTTCGTGCAGTATGCCGAAAAAATATAATTACATTTTCTTTATAGAATGTTTTGGTTGTCCAAAATTGAAAAAATGTTGTCGCTTGGACATTTTCGGACACTGTATTCCTTGCTCTCGATGGAAAACGTGTTGTTGGAAAGACACCGATCCTCTTTGCATCGCAAAGCATGATGGATGTCGTGTGGTAAAAACTGTCGTGGAAAGCGAACTTGCTGAAAAAGAGGTTGGTCGTATTTATTTGTTTGTTTGTTTGTTTGCTGTCTTGCTTGTTCATGGTTAATTGTGATGGATTTATAAGGAATGGACCCTGACATTGGCTCTTTACCAATGACTTGATTTTTTCGAATTGACTTACATGATGTTCCAATAAATATATTTTCTGTTAATTTTTAAATTATATCTTACTGTTTTATTTTTATTTTAAGTCTTTCAGCTTTTCAGCAGGCGCGTGACAACGTTCTTACAATGTAACTGACGTTGTCAAAACGTCGTTTGACCAAGATGTGTCCACTGAGTTACTTTATTATAATGAGTTTAAGTTTAAGTTTAAGTTTAGAAGAAAAAAATATAATAAAGTCTAATTCGGTTACTGCATGGTGAACATAGATTTTTTCGTAATCGGCGATCAAGTGCGAAACTAGCCGAGATTACCAGCTCTCTCAAAATCCATAATGCCGGAAGAGAGCTGGGAAACCCAGCTAGTGAGAAACTGAACTTGACTGAATAACCTCTCCTAAACTTGTAGTTTCAACCCTTTATTAATTACCCCCTAAAATGTTCAATTTTTGTTTGAGTAATGTTCCCTCAAAATTACCTTTTCAGGGGGTTATTGCGAGCAAATTTCTAAAAAAATGTGTTATGTTTGATTAAGTTTTGTACCCCCGGAAAACACTCTTATTTGACTCGATGTTTCATGATTTCAGAGGATATTGACCTCGAAAAGAAGGGTTAAGTAAGTAAAAGCCAAACAATAAATATTTGTGAATCAATGTCATTTCAACTTTTCTGTAGACTTCACTGTTTCAACAACATATCATTGTTGACAATTTGGAGCAATTCATGATCAAAGCAGAAGTAAACAAAGGAAAGCACCAGGCGGTATTAGAAGCCGCCACTGACGCCAAGCAAATTGTAGAAGAAGACTCATCGCCTGGTTTAAACGCCCATGACGCTATAATGAATTTTGGCTCAGCCTATGACTGGGTGAAGGTCAATAGTGTTTGTTACAACACTAGCATTGAGCAAGCTTCAACGGGATGTATGAACTTTTATGTCGCAAGTAAGACGTTTATTTATTAATAAATTTCTGTTTATTTCCTTTTTTCTTTCTTCTACGGTTTTGACGTTTTCTACAAAGTATTTGAAACTGTAAGTCACATACGTTTACCAGTAATAATAGGCTTACGGAGCGGGCGCGAGGACCAAAATGTTGGGGTACAATGCAATGACGTCAGTTACTTGCACCATTCAACTTTTAAACACGATCAACAAAGTTTTGTTATGACAGGTGCAATTAACAATGGCTGCATTTGGAATCCTTACTCCCGACATTTAATCCATAAGATGGTTTTTTCACCACTTCCCAAAATAATATCAAAATGGTTAGCACTTATTTTGTGAAAGGTACCATTCATGCCATATGGCCAACCCTTTTTTTTTAGATACCTGAAAATTTTCACTGGTGTTTAACCATTTCCTTTTTCCAATCTTTGCGTCATTTTAGAGAATCTGGGACCTATGTTAGTGTTTGTACTGTGGAACATCAAATCCTTTTTTATTTTGAAAGAGTCTATCTTTGATTCATGACGATTCTACACTGACAACCGACAATAACACATAGCACAAAACGATATCGACGCACAGTTACCATCCTGACACTCACAACACACACGTATCAGGTGAGAGTAAACTCAACCTGTTGTACCTAGTTTGTACTAGTTCTTTACAAGTTGCCCTCTGCACATTGATTGACTTTTCCATAATGAAGTTCTTAACGTCGTAAAATTACAGAAAAAGCTTGTAGCTATTTGGTTTGTAATGACAAAAAACCATTTCTTTGCGCTTTTGAACTTGACCTTTGGTAGAATTAACCATGTTTGCGTGTAATTTCTTTGGGTGTAAAAATAATATGATCTAAAGCACAGATGTAGCCATTTTGAAATTAGTGCATTTGTTAGCATTTTCATGGGATCAAAATAGCCTTTGGAAAGCGCCCATGCCAAATGTCACCATATTATAGTACAAAATAGTTTTTTTAAGTTTTTCTTGACATACAGTAGCCTTAATTTGATATGTACTACATTTTTAGCTCAATTCTTTGGAAAACCTGAGAAGAACGTCACAATTTGGAGTTGCTTGAAGGAAGATCTTCTTACAGAGCTAACAGAATCTCTTGCCAACTATGTCTTTCCCAATATTATCGATACCAGTGCAGACAGTGTCACTGAAGTTGCCAGTAAACTAAACAGCGCTGCTATTGAAAATCAGCTGAGTATTTTAGGTTCCAATGCCATCCAACAAGCAGGGCACGAGTTGAATGTCAATCCAGGAATCATCAATGAAGACAGTCCGAATGAAATGGAGATCAAAGAAAGCACCAATGCTTCGATACAACCTGATGCACCATTGACCAAACCAGATATGGAACTACTTTCGGATTCTGAGGATATGGCCAACAGTAAAATATCAAACAGTAGCCCTACGGTTTCCGAAGGTTCCATTGCTGCAGCTCCTGGTAATTCATCTGTGTCTGATGCAGTAGATTCCGTCTCCAATCCACCATCTGCCATCACACCAGCAGATGCTGATTCAACAGCAAGTTCTAATACGAATGATATGAATATTCTAAGTGAAGCCCTTGACGAGGCTGCAGAAGGCGATCCAGCTTTAGAAACAGAAGCAAACAATAATCCAAAACCACCAGCAAACTCAATATCACCAACTGGTATTAAGACCGTAAAACTGATAGATGCATCAGCTTTATCTTCTGGACAAAATACTTTATCTGCAAACAACTTGAATCCATTTCCATTGTCACCAAACACAGTTCACTCATCACCTCACGGCAATCAACCAGTATCTCCAAATGAGCATGGCCAAAACTCACCTATCATTAGCCAGAATCTCAATGCAAATATATCTCCTAATGCCCCGACATCTGTGAAACAACCAGCAAATTCTATTTCCCCTGCCGGTCAAAAAGGTGTACACTGGATTGATGCATCGAAAGTGGCAGCTCTTGCGAAAGCTGCAGTTAAAGCGGCTGAAGAACTTGCTGACGATGGATCAGCTCCTGGTGATGAAAACCCTGATGAAGAGCTGAAGGAGTTATACGAGGATGAAATGTCCGGAGAGGGCGATAGTATGAAAAGTGACAAAAAGAAACCAGGCTTCTCTGCGCAAAAAGGAAAAAAGAAACCAGATAAAAAGTTTCAAGATGACGAAAAAGAAAACAGCTTAGCAAACGAGATTGTCGAAGATGAAGAAAAAGGTGAAGAAACTGAGACAGTGAATAAAATTACCAGCAAACTAAAATCAAAGAAAAACAGGAAACACAAAGCTACTCAAACTAATTATCCTCCTCAAAATTCAAGCGCTTACCAAAGTAGATATCCCTCAAGTTACAATTACTCTGGCCATTCTTATTACTATGGAAACAACATAAATAAAACCAGTACTTATCTACCATCTTGGAACAAAACAAATTTATATCAAACTAAAAACTATTATAATTCACACTACTGGAACAATGTAAACAAAACAAATCCTTATAACAAAAACAATAGAAACTATTATCTTCCATGGAACAACAGTAGCAACAAAAATATAAACAACGTAAATAAAAATGACAATAGCACAAGCAACCAATATTTGGCGTCAAATAATCAGAAAAATGTATATACGTACAAGACGCCACCGACATTGTATGAGAATAGAATAAACAAAACCAAATCTTCCAAGAACCAAGATTCAAGAAAAGCAAAGGGTAAAGCACGTTCTAGAAGAAGTGTGGACGATATTGTATCTTTCAAATCGACTATTCCTGAAGAAACAACACCATCAAGACGACTTTTATTCAAGAATCCGTTTTGGGATATTGTGTCCGATCGGAATACGATTTCAACCAGATCAGCAATTCCGATTGGATTTCGTCGTCATCAGCTCATGAAAAATGTCATTCATAAACGCTGGAAAATACCAAGTATGTGCTACTTTTTTTTTGATCTTTTTGTCATCAATGTCATAAGCTGAAATATCAATGTTTCTCTCTCTTGTTTCATGATTTATAAATTCAACAAATTTCTATAAGGCCTCGTGGTGTTTGGTTTCGGACCAACCCTGGCAGGTCAAATCAATTACATAGCTTTTGGTTGCGAATATAAATCAAAAGATCTCAAAAATGTCTCTTGAAGCTCGCCCATGATTCTCGGTGTATTCCACGCTTTGACAAGCAGCATTTGTACAACGTCAAACTGTTTTAGTAAACGCGTTGCGACCTTAATTTGATGTGACTTCGTCGAGTTTTGATTTGTAAACTTAACTCGATTCCTTTAATGAAATAAGAAACTTCGAGTTAAGAAAATACTTTGTAATGTCATAGTCGGTTTGTAACTGGAAGTGTAAAATTCACAAACAGTAACTTGAAGTTCGTATGATTCCCATTTATTGCATCATCCGCCTTTAGTAGACTATTTCCATATAGTCCGTTTTGTAAGCTTGTAAACCTTGTCACTGCGCATCCAGTCTAGTGATATTCATTTACGGGATTTTTGAAGAGAGCAAGCTATCCTTCGTTTTCCGTAATGCCCTTGACAGACTATGCAAATATAAAATAGTCAAGCCTTTAGCAGAATCACAATTTTCTCTTTTACGCAGGTAACTCAAACGGTCGATGTCACGTGTTTCACCAACTAATAGCAATATGCAAAGACATGGCTGAAACGATTGCCATGTTGGAAAAATCTTTGAAAGAATCTCACTTGAAATTCGAAGACGAAGATAAAGGAATTTACGCAGAACTGTTTGAGACTGAAAGATTTCTACTTGATGCTGGTAAGATTTTTTTGCAACCTTGTTCCCAGGATCATCTTTCTTTTTCTGAAGAGAAAAACGACCCTGGAAACGAGGTTGTGAGCTTGTTTAATTTACCAACAAAATTGGCTTTTCAAGGGATATTTTGAGCTAGCTTTAAAAAACATCGAATGCTTGATTTCGTTTTACACACCCAACCTCGTTCCCAGGGCCTCTGGTCTCTTGGTCTTACCCCCCACCCTCTGTTGGCTGAATTACTTTATTGCTTTTCAGTCAAATCTTGGTGTGGTGGGTGGTGGGTTGACGAAAATTATGATGGGTTGATTATTGTTGAAAGAGGGGGTTCAATCATCTCTTCATTATATTGCTTTTACAATTATTCGTTTCCTTGTCTCATTTGTTAAACTGTTCATTTCCTTTTTCTTTTCTTTTCAGCCAAACAAGTGCACGTCAGTGATAAGTTGTTCATGGAAGCTGAGAAAACCTTGGGTGTGGTCAGGCAAGGTAAAAATACCTTTTTTCAAAGTCTTTGTGCTTGTGACTTGTGCTTTCCATACGGGAAAAACACAAAGTTTGGTTGGTTGGTTGGTAACCTCGTTCCCAGGACCTCTTCATGCTTTTTTTATAAAAAAAAAGCGTGAAGAGGTCCTGAGGACGAGGTTGGTTGGTTGGCTGTTTAGTTATTTTTATCAGCCTGGCTCCTAGTACTGTTTGTTGCATTATAAGGATTACTAACCTCGTTCCCAGGGCCTCTTCTTTTTTCAAAAAGGAGAAGTGGCCCTGGGACTGAAGTTGAAGGATAACCAAACCAGTCCCAGGAACGATATTGCGCATTTCTAAATAGTTTTTTATTGTTAAAATCATACTTTTCCAAACACCCTTAAATCTATACCTAGTGGGCAAAACCGTTAAAAAGTCACTGTGGAGGAGCGTATTTCTTTTAAAGCGATACTCATAATTCGTCTCGTTTCAGTAGAAATACCCTCCTCCACAATGATGTTTTAATGATTTTGCCCACTTGGTAAACTGCAACATGCATACTAACACTTTTTTAAGAAAGTTTGTTCCTCATGATCTTAAATGTTGACTTCATTTCCCCAATCTCGTTCTCAGGGCTTCTTCTCCTTTCTTATCGATTGACAGCCTATCGAAAAGCGAAAGAAGCCCTGAGATCGAAGCTGCTTATTTCCCTTATGATCATGGATGGTTTATCGTAGAATTATTATTAGAAATCACAAGAAAATGTTAATGAAGCGTTTTGAAGTGATTTGTTTGTTTGTTTGTTTTGCTTCGATTTACTTTGTTAATGCATTTAGAATCAAAAAATTACCAGGTATGTGCCATTTTCAGGTGGTCCAATAATACCTGCAAAGTAATTCTAACTAATTCTAATAGACAGTATTAGCCCGAAAAATATGAGTGATGTAATCACTACAGTTGAACCTCTCTAGCGAAAACCTCCTTGTCTTATAGCAGACAGACTTTCTTCAAACTGTCGAAATCAGAACTTTGTTAAAAAACCCTCTACAATCATGGACATGATTTTGTAGACTTTTGGGGGATTTAGGCCTTTTCCGGTTAGGGCGGTTTGCCATAAAAGGCCTATAATTCAGAAATGGGGAGAGATTTCCATTTCATACGATTTGGGGTTAATATTGAGTCTAAAA
>JAYJMG010145179.1:0-21520 GCA_036873935.1 Stomotoca atra
TTAGATGAATAGATGGAGAGCAAGATGAATTGATAGATACTCCTGGATATTTGAGAGTCTGTTAACCCAAAGCTTACTGGGAATAATTCAAATTATTAATTAAAAGACCACTTTAACCAAACCGAAGTCCTAGGGCCTTTTGTCTCTTCAAAATCGATAAGCGATAAAGGGTCCTAGAAACGAGATTGTACCAAGCCTACATTAATCGCATGAGCCTAATGATATCGTCATGGAGAGTTAGCTCGTGTTAAGAACAGCTTAGTAACACGAAATACGTAACACGTAACACGTTAGCCATTACCTTTTTTAGGTTTCCATATATCATTTTCAGTGTGATGTAACATAGAGTAAGCGTGTCCGTAATTTCATTATAGTAAAACTAAACGACTTGGAAACGACCCCACCAGTTAAGGAAGTAGGTAAATGGAGAGAAAAACATGTGATATCTGGGTCGAATACAACCTCGAATCCCAAGGCTGTCTGCCTCCTTTCGATTTGAGAACACGTGTCCTATCGAAAAGAAGCAAACATTCCTAGGTGGAAGTTAGGCCAGGCCATTCCCAAACAACGTTTGAGATGTTAAAAATTTGTCGATGGGGGGGGGGGGGGGGATGAGGGTGTCCAAAATTGTAAGTAAAACAACGGTAAGCGCAAAAAATTGGTAAAGACATACCCAGCAGGCACATCGTGGTCAAACGACGTCACCAAGTACTAAAATCATTCAAACTAAAAGCTTAAAAAATTATCAACTTGTACAAAAAAAGCGTTCAAGTTGATCAGTCCCAAAACGAGCGCCTCTTTTGCTTAAAACTAGCATTAAGAAAAGGCACCCAGGAAACAAGGCTAATACTAGAAAATCATCATCAAATTCTTTTCAAATAAAGTGTTTAAATTGTTTTTGCTATTTGAACACTGTTTGACAAGCTAGAATAGCCTACATGCAGTTAGCATGGTGAAATACCTCTATTTTTAAAATCGCTCATTATTGCGACGACGTGCTGTTTTTCAAGTTCTTTTTACAACGGAGGAGAACATCTCCACGAAGGAGAACAGTTGCATTGCGGAATTTTGAGTTTATAATGGAAAAACAATATCAACCCCCTGACTCGTTTGTTCATATCTTATCTGTTCTTTCTGAGGTTATTTTTAGCATTTTACACTCATGCTGGAATTTTATAAAGTCGTCAGTTGTATCGTGTTCAAGTCAGTTGGAATCGAGCAAGCAGAAAGAACAGTTGATAAGAAAACAGAACAAAAAAGTTGAAAAATTTATTATTCACGAAGCATCTGGGATTGGAAGAAAAGCCAAGTCTTACAAAAATATCACGAAGAAAAAAATGAAGAACAATTCAGTGGTATCAAAGTTAATTGAAGAAATTTTACCGACGAGTTTAACGAAAACGAAATCAATAGTTATGAGTAAAAAAGGAGGACTCAAGCAATGTCTACGGAACTTTCCATCGTCAGCTTTTTTACGAAAAAGTTCGACCGATATTGAATCAGTTGATACTGGTGATATCCTGAAAACTCCTGAATCGTGTTGTTGTGGTACCAAGTTAAAAAAACACGAAAAGAAAAATCGAAAACCTTGTACTAGCGGCGTTGAAGCCGAAACCGAAGAAGAACAGTATATCATGTCGATAATGTTTTATGCTGTGCAGTATAGCAACTCAGAACTTTTAGAAGAAATAATCTCAAAATCGACTATAAATACGAACTTATTAAACGAAGATGGAATCAGCGCCTCGCATTTTGCGGCTATAGTTGGAAGCACGGACTGCATAAGTGTACTAAAGAAACATGGCTGCTGTGTAAATATGCTGGACGTACGAGGACAGACTCCAATTTACTACGCACACATGATGGAGAATAAAGAAACGGCAGCTAAGTTAAAGCAACTAGGTGCACGATAAACTCTTCGAACGCTGACGACACTAATCAATAAAATTGATTTTAGTGAAAATGAACTGACTTTTTTAGTTTAATTTTTTAAAGGTTGTAGATATTTCTTGATTTTTGAATATTTCTTTATGTCGCATCACAAAGTGAAATGCGCAAATTCAACTTCATACACAGCCTTCTTCTATCTTTATAAACAATTCTTAATCATGGTGACGAAGTTCACAATTCTTTTGTTTGTATATATTGTATTGGTCCACAGTGGTCAACTGATATGAAAGTGATTTGCATAGAAAAAAAATATGAAATTATTTGAGTAAGTTTGACCAATATGACTTGAAAGCGAAGCTTATGACAAAAAATTGTAAATTATATAGATTTTTTATTTATAACTGTATTTATTTGAAGACTCAATTATGGATATTTTATGTAGAATTAAAGAAGAAATTACAAAAAGTATCGAAATTCCAAGTTTTGTGTCTTGTTTACACCACTTCACCCACTACAAGAGTGAACTATGGCCAAACTTCCCAATCGAAACACTTAAAAATATTACAGTATTAATTAATTATTATTATTATAATCATCATTATCATTATTTTTTAATATTCCCTGGAACATAGTTTCTGATCATATAAATATTGGCAAATTGTTCGTTTCAGTTAATGACTGGAATTATGTGTGGGCAAGAAAGACATCTTTTATTCTTGTCACAGTTAGCAACAAATAAATAAACAAAACGAAGTCATGTGAGTAATGTAAAATAGTTTTTTGGCTAATTCATACATTTAACATTATGAAATAAAACCGATTCCATTTTAATGGCTCTCTCTGACTGACAGCTATCTTGCTTATGCATCAAGCGGATTAACATTGTTGAAAACTCGTAAAACAATACAATGTTTCTAAAAATAAGTTCTCCAATTTTTTTTTGCGAATTCTGTGGTCAAACATTCTTTACACACTTCTCATGCGCTGGCAAGCTTCCATTAACAGTGTTATGTTCTTTTCCTGTAAAAGTTGCTATTTTTGAATTAATTTGGAAACGGTTTAAGGACTTTTCCTTTCTGCATCTAATCATAGTCAAAAGAAAGAGATCTAATGAAGAAATGTTTAATGTACTCAGTCTTGAAATTACTGCGTAGGTCTGTGAAGCTTCGAATTTAAGTCTTGCTACTGACTGTAGAAAGTATTCGCGCAACGGCTTTTGAGCACGTGAGCAACGCTGTTCGCTTCGCAATGATTGGCCTAACATGCTAGCTGTTTCATTTTCTTTAATTCAAAGTTTTCCATACACGTCTAGTGTCCTGTTGACAACATTTTTCACATATTTTCCAATGATTTTGTATGACTATAAGGTGCTTTATAAGTGACAATATATGTCTTGTGAAAAGATAAAAAGAATTTGATCCCCTCGTTTAAACTAGATGTAAAGCAGAAGAAAAAATACAGTTGGCATGTTGATATTTAATTGGTTAGCCCGTGGGCAATGTCATGTTTTACCCAGGACTACCTTCCTCCGCTTATAAGTTGAATTTCACAACAACCCCCCAAACCCACGCATGTTCACAGCCAGGCAAATTAGGAGCAATCAAATTCAGCCTACCCATAAACCTTTTTCTACATTTGTGCGCCCGCTAATTCCTTTCAATCTACGATAATGGCCAGTAGCAGTTAACACGAACTCAACATTGCCCACCTTGCGTGTGCAATTTCATTTCCAGCACCGTTTCACTTTTTATAAGGATGACGAATGGTGGGTACTCTGTTAACAGTCAACTGCTCGATGCAAATGAAAGAAGGGGTAGCGATCGGCCTCTTTTAATGACCGACTTTATGAGAACAAATCGACAGTAGTTTACCGCTTGTCCCTCTTGCAAACGTCACGTTCTACAGTCAGAATCTCGGCTTTGTATTAAAGGTCTGTTTATTTTGGCTGCAAAACAGAGCATAGCAGCGACGATACATTTTTGATAAAGATTCCAAAAAATTTCAGCGGCGAAATCAAACATCCGAGTCACGACTTGCGGTAAAACATGGTGCTCAACACTCTTCGAGTCAACCGTGTCTGGAATACCTCATATTGTTTTAAGTTAGGGGCCATACCGAGCCAAGCTCAACGTTGGTTTGAAGGTTAAGCTCGGCATACTGCACCACATTGAGCGATTCACACTGCTACGACTTGAGTTTAACCTATCAAACCAAATGTTGTGCCGATGCATGCACATCAAAATTATAGTTGTTTAGTCCAACTTGGGTTTGACATGTGATGCCAACACTGCACAGAGCCGTTCCAACATATTTAATAAACCGTAAGATTTTCGGTTCGACTAGCTAAACAATGCTGTATGAACAGAGTTAGGCACTGTCTAACCATCTCTCTGCAAGCCAAGATGCAAAGCACAGATTTTTCTCGCTGATAGATGTTAATGTCGCGTACCATCGAATTTAGTCGTAGCGACAAAAGAGTTCGGCATTGAACTTACCGCAAAACCCTTTGACATTTTTGCTCTTCGCGTTGGCATATAAAAACAGTGTTTTACATTGGTCTGCTTAAAATAAAACCTATCGAAATGTTTTGGCTCGGACAATTCTATCATTGCAATGTTAACGTTCCCACAGGTTTTGCCAAATTTGACAGTTCTTTTATTTGAAGGAAATTCTTCAAGGACCGTGGCACAAAATGATCTTTGTATTACTCACGATTCCATAATATCTTTGACTTAGTCATGACTTATCATAATACAGATTTTTTATCGCTGCCGACACTCGTTTATGATCGTATGAGTAATTACAACCAGCTATCAACAGGCACAAAGATCGGGCAATACCTAGGAATAAATCAGTCTTTTCCAGTGGGCAAAATCGTTAAAAGGAGTGTATTTCTAGTGAAACGATTCACATAATGCGTCTCGTTTCAATAGAAATGCACTCATCCACATTGACTTTTTACCGATTTTGCCCACTGGGTTGATGCGTGATGCAATACAAAGAAACGAAGTGAAAAACGACGCTAATTATGCCACAAGTGTGATAAAGAGGAGAGTTTCTCTTGACACCGAATCTGTTTGCGTAAGACAACAAAAATTGGAGAGATAAAAATCTCCATATTGCTCAATGCAAGCGGCAAGAAAAAGAGGCGTAGGAGCGAGGTTGAAACGATATTACATTACGCCATGGCAACGAAAAAATGACTACTGCGGCATCTTTTTATTTCTTTTTTCCCACAAAATAAAAAAATTCGTTAAAATCCTACTCATTTCATGAGAGTCGAGTCCACACGATAAATCACGAGTACGAAAATAATTCTCGTGTTCCCGAATACCACGTGGAACCAACTACCAACTTCCACAAGTAAGCAAATGTTCAGCTGCTGCTGTCATAATCCCTATCATATAGTAAATAAAAAAATATAAAAAAGGTCCTATGCCAGTCACAAGCCCTAAGATACATAATACTCAGACAAATACTAAGAAAAAATGTTCCTAAATAAAGTTTTTTTTTTTTTGCTTTATAAACTGTGGCAACAAAGTTCATATTATACCCACATGTTCACAGTAGACTGCTAAAACACGTCGCCAACCCTCGGGAGGAAACACACTTCGAACACGTCACAAATGAGATTCGAAAATCCCACCACATGCCACGTATGTTACCCCCTGAGCACTTACTGAACAAAGCTCACTCTCACCGGTGAGACGATCTCTCAGGACGAAACTCAAAGGGGATTACGGGGAGTTAGGGCTAATTAGAAAAGACTGCCATAAAAAGGTAGATTTCCTAAGTGCCTTGCACATTAATACCTTAAAAATGCGGACGCAATAGTCTCAAGCATACCTGGACATAATCTCATTCATCTAATAATTAAGACAAAAAATCTCATAGCAACAGAAGGATTGCTTAAACAAGGGAAAAGTGGGAATTTCGTTCACTTGACCAAAAAAGACGAACGAGTTTCCACATGAACGCATTTAAATAATGTAAACAATAAATGAATAACTAAAGCAACAATGCAAGTAAAAACAACAAATGAATGAATATTGGGTCAAAATCCTACAAAATACGTAACATGACGTATCTAAGCGTGTATTATTATCCCAGCGGGCAAAATCGTTAGTCACTGTGGAGGAGTGTATTTATATTGAAACGATAAGCATAATGCGTCTCGTTTCAATAGAAATACACTCCTCCACAGTGACTTTTCAACGATTTTTCCCGCTGGGATAGGATACGTATAATAAAGTATGTGTCAACGCGTAACAGTAATCCTTAATAACAATACCACAACAAAAATTGCACAATTTACATTGCGATAAGATCGCTGGAAGACAGGTAATCAATGAGCAAATAACAGTGCTGCTTATCGCGTGTCGGAATATCGACGCTTATCGTACGCCTGTGGGAGGAAACACAACCAAAGTAAAGACTTTAAAATTGACTCAATTAAACTGTCAATAGGTAAAATCCCCCAATGGGTCAAAATACGGCAGCACTAGTTTCCCCTAGTTTTCCAACAGAAAAGAAAGAAGAGATAAATACTTCAAATTTACTGACTGCATTAAAAATGCAAGAGCACGAGAGCGTCATATATTAAGGGTTTGACGCACCATCTTGCAACTTTTGAGAACTAAACGTTAAAAAAAGAGAAAAGACGTAGATGTATGCAGAAAACAGTACGACATCCACAGGAAAACAAACATATATAGTGTTGAAATAACAAATAAAATTAGGTCCTATGTAATGGGTTCCTGCACTAGGTATCATCTTAATGAGGATTACTTGGTATAACGTTCAGACGTCACTTGGCAAATCTACACAAAGCCGTTCCTGCTGTCACATACGGCGTATCTATTACGAACATCCATTTACTAAATTTAAAATAAAATCACACACTGGGTCGCGCTTAGGAAGACCTTAAAAATCCGTAGCAGTAAGCGTGAAAGTCGCCGAGAGATGTTAATTAGCACAAAAGAACAGATCGTTAAGAATTTTTTATTTTTGACAACACAGAGCTATTTTAAATTTGAACGATAGATAAGGAGACAAGATGGAGAAAAACCTCCTCTAAAGTTAAAAATTCATTCCAATCTGTAAAACCACAAATGCATAATGCGGATTTTTCCCACAAGGAACCTTTCTTTAACAGTAAATATAGCCATCTTGGACTGTGCGAACAGCACTAAAAAAATTACAACACAAAACTTCAGAAAAACCCCAAAATAGTTTTCACTTTTAACATAAATTTAATAATCCAAGAAATTGTCCAAAAATCCGCTCCAACGTGATGGCCAAATTGGTTGATGCCATAGCATTACCAGATGACATAGCATAACCATTTGAGTATTCACACCACCTAAACTTTCACTTTTACTTCTAAGGTACCATCTAGACCAGACAGTTCTGCGGACGTGAAATTAACGATCAATTCAAAAGTTTTCGATCGTTTGATGTTTTTCTAGAAAGAGAACAACAAGTTTATTATGTCAAACTAAAATAAACAAACAAACGAACCAGTAAAAAATCCAACTATTTCCATTAAAGGAGCTTCAAACTGATTCAACCTACTGATGCTGAGCATTAAAATGGTTAAATCCTATTGCGAAATCGCCATTGAAATTTGTCTCGGTTTTGGTTAAACACTATAAACACTCCGACTGCATAGGAGTCGATTATTTGGTCAACGGCAGAAAGCAGAAAGTAAAAAACAAACAAACAAAAACTTTAAATAAAAGAACAGCTAAAACTATCTAGAAGCAACTTTTTCTTCTTTCGGAGGATTATACAAGCAGTTGTCATTTGGGCCTTTTCGATGTATCACAACATTTTAGGATATTATAAAGATATCTATCGACCACAATTAAAAAGATAAAAACGAAACAGACACATGTTGCGACACCGCTACCTAAAAATAAGTTTTTAAACCACAGTAACGTAGACCCATAGTTTTCACGAGAGATTTTTAAAGTTATAAAATACGATTATTCAAATATTTTAGAAGTGTTGCGAGAATGAAGAAAGCACTATGGCAATAAGACGCTAATGGTGCAATAACACACCTATCCGTATCCATTTTAGTTGCATGGGAACACAATATGGTAAACAAGAGGAGATCGTAACTAGACGAAAATAGTATATAAAACACGTGTTTCGCGATAAAAGATATTGACATTGCATGAGAGTCCGCGAAAACAACATGTCAAGATTGATAAACTTAATCGAAATGAGTATTTATTTTTTTCCATTCTCTGGAAAAAGAAAATCATCGTTTTAAGTCATTGCTGACAATCTCTTTGATTCAAGGAAACAAATCACCCACAAAATATCAGAATCGATATTTTGAGCGGCATTTCTTTGTGTTATTGATAAACATTCCGAAGTAACGTGCCTATCGAACTGTATCAGATGATTCATGGAAAAACGACGTCAAAACTATCTTTAGCAATATTTTCCTTGTCTTTTACTTTACCTAGTAGATCGTCTCGGTGGGAATCCAAAAGTATTCCACAGAAAAGATAACGTTCACATAATGTACCATGGCCTCAAAAATCGCCATTTCTTTTTTCGATTTATCTTAAAACCCCGTTAACAAACATGTGCCACAAACAAAGGCATAAAGACAAGCGTCACGGATCAACGACAAGATGTGGTGTGGAAAAAAGAAGTTTTACCTTAATAGTGAAGGATTTGACAAAACTTGCCGTTCCATCAGCTGCACACTCACTAAAATAAAAATATGTAACTGTAATACTCAAAGTGATGTTGCAGTCAGGCCAGCGATTTCAAGATCTGGGTCATATTCACGCTAAAGAAATTTCTCATAACCCAGGCTGGAAAAGAAATTGGAAGCCATACCGCTTCAAGTCATCTTTTAACGCAGTGAGTAAAACGATTCTCTCCGTTGGGGAGTGCTTTTGAGCTTTGTTTTTATCTCTCCCCACAGGGCCGATTTTAATCATTTTTGTGATGCTAGTGTAATCCATAGTTTACTATATTTTTAGGGAGGGACTTTCGGTTTACGAGAAGCAACCATGAGAAAAGAAGGCAGCATTAATGTAGCAGATATGTGAAATACTAAAAAGAAAAAAACAATACCCGTACTCGTGAACATTCATACGCTTGGCACTCGCAAAGCACGGGATGCTTTGAAATATATGAGAAAGGACCAACATAAACGAACGTGAGCGTGTGAAACATACCCGAGATGAAACTCTTGCTCATCATCCATTAACGATCCGTCGAACTCAACAGAACAGTTCGTGTACTTCTCCATGCCGCAACAAGACGGAACTTGGATTTTCACCGCAACAACGTCACCAGGTGCATACTCACTTTTGGGCTCGATCAACTCTAACTTGAGATCAGGCCTAGAAAAGAGACATTTTTACGATTTACGAATCTCGTGTCACAGAAGTAACAAACCTCCGTTAGTATGACAAGCAATCGTCTTCAAACCCCCACACCACGGTTTCAAAGAAAGCATTATTTAAGTAAAGACAACTAACGGGTGTGACACGTACGCGACATCCAACGCATTACGACCATCAAACGCTAGCTGAATTTTGACAAACCACAAAAACCCTCTAAATGCACAACGTGGAGGAGAACTTTTCAAGCGTATTTTCAGGTTTGGTGCAGCTCAAAATCTCTCCACGGCAGAAGCATGTTTTACTTACTTGTTTATTTCACATACTTTCTGGTTCACGTAAATTTGTTTTGTTTCCACGACGTTAGCCATGTATGATAAACGAACAGTGATGTTTTCGTCCAGCTGATCCATGTAGTCCACAGGATCATAATTGAACACAAACGTTTTAACTAAAGTTAGGAGAAAAAATTGATTTTTTTTCACGAGAATACATGCAGGCGCACAGGCTAAAAAGGACACTTACTCAGCCAGCATTTCGCCCTAACCTATATAACGTTACCTCACATCAGTGACCTCCTGGATTTTTCAATTTGGCAAGTTTAATGTACCAAAAAAATTGGCTTTTCAGGGGGTTATGATTTTTAGCTAATTTAGAAAAATGTTGTGTAGTTATTTAGTTTTCCACCTCCTGATTGCTTCACTATACTCTGTATTATCAGGCAGGGGATTTTGTCCACACTTTATGATGGGCTAAAACAATCAATACTCCACTCACCTGGTGGATTCCCTACCCGTTACTGTGGAACTACTATGTCCTTTTTTACATGGATCAAATAAAATTAAATAAATAAAACCAGGAAAACCTAACCTTTTTTTTAAGACGTGGTTAAAAAACATCTGCGAGGAATATGAAGACGTTGCCCGTTTGCAAGAGGGATTACTACCTAGTGTGAATTGGAATCTATTCCAAATAAAAAAGAAAAAGAGAAAAAAAAATTCTGTAAATATTCGATTAAACGTCGTGGTGCTTATTTTTCAGACATACTTTTGGAGCGGCGCTTATTCGAGGGCGGTGCTTATTTCTATATATTGTAGTGTGATTGACTGATTGAGTCACTTGGTACGCACAGTGGCGCTTCATCGAAGACAGCACTTGTTCGGATAATGACGATTTTGTCGCAAACGCGATTTTCAGTAGTTCCTTAATTTCCTTAATTTTAATCTTAACATATGACGCAGTTTCACAGTATTCTTAGAAACTTCAGGGATATCATGATAGCTTTAGATAATGCTAAACAATCATTATCAGGCGGATGTGTGGACGTGAGTTTTCGTAAGAATGCAACAAATTCAGAACGTCAAACAAACTTCTCAAGAAATTACAAACAATTTCATAACGGGAACCAAACGAGCTTTCGTGGTTTTCGCGGACATTCTAAGCAATTGCTGAAAACAATCACTGGAGAAAGAATTCACATTCAAGCAACTCGGTTTTAGTTGAAGAACATTTTAAATCAAACCTGATATAACCTGAAATAAAATACTGAAATAATTCCCAATGTTATTGATTTTATATATTTTGACATTTTGATGAAAATGTGGTAAATTAAGGGTAAACATGTGTTATTTTAAGGAATCAACAGATCATACTTTATTTATTATAGTTTTATTTAGAAGCTTTTCGGCTTAACGACATCATCAGTACATTAAATGTGTACATGTGTTATTTTCTCCTGTGATATTTCACTTTTCAATGTTCTCAATGTCTTACAAACTTCTTCAGCTGCATATTTGTGATGGGAAGAGGGATGGCTGATCTTCCTGGCGGTGTAACATGAGTATCAGTCTTATATGTAGTCCACTGAGTACTTTTTATTCATTTGTTTTGTGTATTTAATTGATAAAAAGGCAGTCACGTTAGGCAAACGCTTGTTAAACGCGAACGTTGGAAAACATATCTAGTTGCATGGACGTTGTAAGGCCATTGTAGCCAGTGTCATAATATAGTTCAAACATGTAGCTGCGTGGAACGCTGTTACCTTGCTAAAACCAGAACAACAACGCAGACAACATTTAGGAGGGATAATATCTGAAAAGATCAGAGCAGATAAGGACATCAGCTGCTCAAAACATGAATACTCTATTGCACATGCAATAAGAAGCCTCCTTCATCCCCAATTCTCCCTTTCCAGAGAGGAGAAATTGTCAGATTGGAGTGGATGTCAGATTAACTTTAATATTATTTTTACGCGTAGTATCACCAAGTATTTTACCACCAAGTATGTGGTCAGTTCTTAGTGATTGCTTCGTCGAGAAAACAATGCTGGGTGGGTGAGAAATTCTTCCTTTTTAAATGACGTCAATTACACGTAGATTTTTTTCCTTTGCGAAATAATGAGAAACAAAATCCTTCCATCGCCAATGACACCACCTGCCACATATTTTCAACCAATGAAATAAGTTTCGTTTGTTCGTAAGTCCCACTTTTACCCAATTTGCTGAAAAAAATCGCTTCAACTAAGCAACCAACAGGTAATAAACCCCGGAGCAAATGAAAAAAAATCAAAACATTAAGAGCACACATGTTGCTAAGAAATAGAGAAATATGAAAGCTGAGGCGCACGAAAAAAATGCCAAACTATAAGAAAGCCGAGATTCAAAACGAGCGCATTAAACGAACATATTGCGAAATTACTTTCAAATCCTCTCAACCTCTCATTCGCCCTTCAACCTCCAACGGGTCATTAATTGCACAATCGGATGCGCACAGCTTTGCAGACAAACGTGCAACGCACTCAGTACGCCAGCTACGCGCAATATCCTCAACACTGTTCTGCGTAGGTTTTAATAGCGCTCCCCAAATGTTTAAGCAATCGAGGTCGAACGAAAAGCCACCGTAATATCCCACGCACTCACGACGAAGACACCGAAGTCCCTTTAAGCAAAATCAATGGCGACCGGAGAAGTTAAATGGCATAACAGAGCGTCATACAAAAACATATTGTCGTGCAATACACAAGATATTCCCCTATAGCGTGGTGTCTGTAGGAAAAACGAAAGAGCGCTATTCGCTGTGATAAAAAGGTCATTTAGCAAATATTGTATGGTCAACATTGTTGCCAATTATTTCAAACTACGTAAGCTAACAATAATCAAATTAATAGGACAATAAGAAGCATTCAAAATCAATTCAACAACATTGTCACGTCTCTAACAGCCACATTAATCATTAAAAATAACGGAGCATAATCCGAAGACAATGCATCTAATTGCTTGTCATTAAGCGCTAAGAATCCATATACCACTACCCCCTGAACAGTGGTGACACAACTAAGTCTATATTTAAACGATTTTTAATGGCTTACTAATCACTCTAACTTCCCCGCTGATTCCTATTTAAAGTAGATGAGAGAAATCAACAACTTTCATTGAAATGTCCAAAAGAAACGAGATTATCTGGACAAATTCGAGCATTAAAACTGAGCCTTTGAGTAAACAAACGAAATCATGCTTAACTAGCTGGGGTGTTTTGTTTGTTTTGTTTACAACTAATTGCATAAGGTATTGCTAAGGATCAGGTATACATACAGTCAAACGCATCAGTCAAATAGCATGAAATTAAAAGCGAAAATACATAAAAGATCACGCGGCGAGTTGAAACCTAACTTTTAAAAGTGTTAACAAAAGAGACCTTATGGATGCTATAAATAACCATACCGGTACGTATGACGAGCAATCAACAACGTTGCACATGAATTAACTTCGCATCAAACGCCCAACAATAAGTGAGCAACGAAAAGAAATAAACAAAAACAAGCGAGCGCTAAATATAGAAAATGCGTAAATTTACAGTCATCACTATGCCAACGGAAACGAAAAACACGTTCATGCTAAGAAAGCTGAGAAAAAAACAACCAGGGCAAATTGGGAAATGTCCAACAAGGTATTTTAATGGTACGATACTGGAAACGCGGTTGACGCAACGAAAGCCTAACTAAATATGCGTGTAGTGGTATTGATACAGCGACATCGATACCTACGAAGCTGCTCATATATTGCAACAACAGTGTAAAGATGCATTAAGGTGCACTTGGTTGACCACCAAATAAGTAAATACACGGAAGTCGTGCCCAATAATCTCTCATCCCCATTGTACAATTCTCAACGATTTCCAATACAAGGTACCGCGCAAGTAAGTGTTACTAGATGACACGAATAGCGTACATAAAATAACGCAGACTAACCTTCCTTCGCTGGAATCACCTGCTTAAGAGTTTTCTTTGGTAATTTCTTCAGCGTAACACCCGTGTATCTTGCCACCTGTGCAGTGACTATACTCACAACAGTCAGCTCTCGTGCACTTGTGTTCTCAGCTTTGATCTCAATCTGCACACCATCGTCGCACAATGTAGATCGAGGTAACGTTGATTTGAACTTTATGTCCTTAGATTGATCGATGAGCGCCACATTCTTTGATCGCTTCAATGCATTGTGCACTGCCGCTCGCTCCTGGGTCGAGCCGTCTGGGTACTTGTACTGATTCGTGACATCTTCTCTCCTATATCGATTGGGAGCCTTAGTGCTGATGTAATGACCTAATTCATAAAACAAAAAGAATACATAATATTGAAAATTTGACAGGGGAGAAACAACTGAAAATCATGACTAAATAAAGGACAGAATCATGAAATAATTAATTCACAATAAGGTTAAAAAATTACCTTATCGGACAAAAGTGACGAAAATTTTGTCCGATCAAAAAATATGTCCAACGATTATTCTGAACCAACCACAGTCTTTAATGTAGTGTTTATTCCACTTTTTAAGGGTTTTTATGATGAATACGAAATATCATAGGACAAAACTTCGTCGGACAAAAGTGACGAAAATTTCTTGAGGTGACGAAAATTTTGTCCGACATTTTTTTGTCCGATAAGGTAGTCAACTTTCGGCCACTTTTTTTCTCTCCAAATAGACCATGAAGCTTTTCCACATTTCCGCGTAAATAACATCATGGTGTCATCGACTGCCATGGATAACTTTACTTTTACTTATTTTGCTACAACCTTGCTCCTTACTGAATACTTTATTAGTCCATATTTCTACCAGGAAGTGACTGAAAATCAGCAAAACAACTTTTCCAAAAAATTCTTGCTTTTTACCGTTATTCGCTTACACAAAACACCAGATTCCCAAAACGGAAAAGACAAAATGCTCAAAAGAAGAAGCCGCATCATGCTATACATTAAAATGAGGAAAAATCTGTAAGTGTTTTCCTCGAAATTAAATTTTAGGGGCTATCAAAATATGCATGCTGGCACGCATTGTAAAGCTTAGATACTTACCAAAAAATCCGTATCACAGTTTGTGTTAATACTTAATAATAATACTTATTATTATTTCCCCCAGTACTATAACCTAAACTTAAAATTTTGGTGTAGAAACATTGGTTTAGATGTTTTTCATCGTAAACAGGCAATATGGAAGCCTCTTTTAAGCCTGGATTACGTCATAATCAGCCAGTGTGTTTGTAATCGGCCAAATCGTCGTATAACTCGGACGAAATATGAAAATGTTTTGATATTTTATCACCCACTATCGCCAAAGTTTTGTATATTTTCATTGAATTTTACGTCACACCTTTTTGTTACAAAGACGTAAACAAAATTTTCTACACATTATACATTACACTATATAATACAAAGAGAAGAACGAAAATGCTAGAATTTTAAAAAGCAAAAACTTCTTTTCACATCTTCAAGAGACCAGAAAAAACACAAATATTGAAGAAATAACCGACATCATCCTATGCCTGTATGTAGAGTATAAAGACTACAAGAGCTGAAGTATCATAAAAGTCTGAGAATTCTCGTTTGTCAAACGTCTTTTCTATCTTGGGTTTTATCACAGTCAAAAAACAATAGACTACTGACCATAATGCCTTTTCATGAGGCAAAACTTCAGAACTATGCATTGAACATTGTGAGATATTTTGTGTACACACTAGGCGATTTGATGGTTACAATAACTTCGTCGTAATTGAACCAGGCTTTAATAAGCTGTGAGAAGATTTTTTACAATACAAGGTGCTGAATATGACGATACAAATTGTGAAGAAATTTGACAAAAACGTTTGATAAAGGAATTCAAAATACCTTATCGGCAAATCTTATTTTTACCTTATTTTGGCCGGAAATGTGAAATGTATCCTCTCTCTCCCGTCGCTTCAATTGACATTCATTGCAGCACTAACAGTCCGAAGATCAAAGCAAAGCAAGTATACAAAAATAATACAAAATAAAATTTCCTACCTACAGCTCCATTTTTAATGCGCACAGGTTCCCAATCTTCTCTGCCCTTCTTGTCCTTTGTTCGTTTCCAATACACTTGATCAGCGTTTACTTCAGCAAACACAAATCTAGTATCATAATTGTAGTTCACGTTACCTTCCTTGATGGCTTGCAGAGACGCTGGCCCACATCTGTAAATGCCGCGGCTCTCCTCTTGGGGTGTGCCATCAACTGCTTGCCACCCTCCCATACCAGACGGGAGATCCGGTCTCGACAGCCAAACGTCATTCCATACATGGAAGTTCCTAAAAACAAACAACAACCTTGCTTCAACATCACAGCCACATTTGAGTAATTATCTGAACATGTCTCCATGATTTACTTCTCATTTCCTCTGCATTCTTCTCCTTCTTTCATCATTTCGGGTGCTCATACTGGAGTTTCTCCAGCAACCGAATGATTCATTTAGAATCTTTGCATAAACTCCTATACATCAATGTGTTTCACTAAAGCTTCCAATACCCTACGAGTTCTACATAGTTAAAAAGTATGAGGTAAACATACCAACAAGAATCATCCGATTCATCTTCTAGATAATTCCCTTCCTCATCAAAATATTTGTCAAATGTGGCATTATTGTCTGTATCGTGAGCAGAATCGTAATTCGTCACTGATCGAGCTGGAATACCCAATGTTCTCATCACTAGAACAAACACATTTTTTTGTGTGAAATGAATGATTAAATGAATGAATGAATAAATGCCACATTTTAAGCGCTCTGTTCCATGAGTAAGGAAGAAGTAATTTACACACATCTCTCCCATTTTATTCTGCTACTACCTGCACAACTTTTGAGAAAAACAAAAGAATGTGCTGTATGAAGTTAAATAGCGGACAAATTCAAAACGTCAATTTGAAATTGCAAAAGTTCGACTTGAAATTGTAAAATGAGGAATCTTAGCACGAAAACTTCAATGTGATATGTCAAAAGTGCAATCCTAAAAAGTTAAACCTGCGAATTGAAATGCTAAAAGAGGACATTTCAAAATTCAATTCAAAACATCAATTCAAAACATCAATTCAAAAGAGCATGTCAAAACGGCAAATCGAAATTGCAAAGCATTGATATGAAATAGCAACTCTCTTTCCAGGCCTTTTCCTAGTTTCTGGTCAGGAGAATGCAAGAGTCGGTCTGTGTTTTTTATGCGACGCAACATGGGTCAGATAGAAAATCGTTCCACGGCAAACAAAATAAACTTGTTACAGTGGCTAATAATATCATAATGTTTGGAATAATAATAATTTACTTCATATAATATTTTGACTTTGATTTTGAGCTAAAAGGAAACTGTAGGCAGCCTCATTTGACATTATTTTCAGACGTTTGAACTAAAAAAAAAGATAAAGATAAAGGTTAGAGTCAAAATGAGCTTAAAGATGAAAACCTCTTTTGGCGATATTTGCACGGCTGCCATAACTTTCTGTGAGTTTTCCCGCCAGTGACAAATATAAATAAAAACACAAATATTTTGCAGACCAAATCTAATTAAAAAGTGCATGTAGCAGACCACACTTGTGCCATGCCATCAAACTTTTTTTGTCAATTTCAGTTAAACAGTTTGCATTTTTATTTGACCTGTAGTGGTATAAACACTCCCTTTACTACTCGACATTTCTATTTCCCATTTTCTCATTTTCAAGACATCACTTTGCCATTTCACTTTATCGCTCTCTCATTTCAAATTGAACACTTATCATTTCAAATTAAACATTCGAAACTTCGACTTGAGGGTTTGACATTTCAAGTCGAACTTTTGCAATTTCAAATTGACGTTTTGAATTTGTCCGCTATTTAACTTCATAGTGCCGCCCACGTGAACAAAACTCTTGCTTCACTCATGGAAATTTGAGGATTTATGGCTATGTCTCAGTGGGACAAGGTTTTTAGTTTCTCAGTTTACCTTGTTAATACTTTTTTGTATAAATTATAATAATACAGACCACAACCGAAGTAAAGTAAATACAATGAGTCACGTCATTGGCAAATTGAGTAAATAATATTTTGCATTCAAAGGATTGAAGTTAACCCTTCACTGGTGAGGTTGTCACCCCCTGAAAAATAGTGGAAAGTAATACAAGGGTTTTAGAATTAAATAGAACATAATAAATTTTCCAAAATTTGCTTATAATATCACCTTGCTTTATTTTATTTATTTATTTTTTTGGGGGGAGGGGGGCAAAAAAAGGGGGCACTATTTTTCCTTCACATTATCATCCCATATATGTAACTAGAAAGAAATTGACTCATCAATTATTGAGGTAAAAACACATTTCTAAAACAGTACTAGGAAAGGCTTATTTCTATATGTCTTTACCAACACGAGTTAGGCTTATGATAAATGACTCAGTGATTTTAATTGCATAACTTTTGGTAACATGATGTTTGGTTACTTAAGTTAAGGGATATTGACCACAAGACTTAGTCCTTGACCATATTTTTATTGCGGCATTTGTTATTTACTTTTCTTTTTTTGTTTAATTTATTCACCTCATCCCTCCTTTTCCTTTTCCAGATATTCATCCATCCCTCATTTTGCTATCTTCAATCTACCCTATACCCTCAAATTTGGACAGTCACTAACATAACAGTGACAAAAAAATAATCATGAAGTAACAGAGGAAACAGATAAACTGTACTTCCGGTACAAGCAATCACTGAGTTACTACTGTTTGCACTTAGGAAATCAGCATAAACATTTTGGCCTAGGTATTAGACCTTCCTGTATTAACCAGCATCATAAGTCGAACAATAGCATTTCTTGGTGACTGCTTATTTTCAGTATATGCATCTATAGGCAGATTTGTTCAGCTTTTCATCGTTGAAACAATTTCGATTTTTTATTTTCTAATGGTAAGGGTAATCATTGAAACCATTTCAATTTTTCATTTTCGAAGGGTAGTTACCCCAAACAAAGAACATCATCAAGCTTTTTTTGCTAAATTTTTAGAAAATGTCTAAAAAACATCTGAACACTAAAACGTGTACTCTAAAACCACTATGTGAGACCTTCTGGCAAATTGATTTCAAAATAGCAAAAATGTGGAAAAATTGTAAAATTGTGGTTCACCAAAATCCTAGAAAAACAACCTTTAACTAAAAGTTATGCAATTAAAATCACTGAGTCATTTACCATCTGCATAATTTGAACACGAAATTAAAAAGAGCACGAAATGCAAAAGAGTGAGGAATTAAGTTTTTAGCTTACTTGATGTCACAAGGCCAGAAAATACCCAACATTGTCCATAGTTTACACTGGTCTTAGTTTTCAAGTACTTCTTGAAAATTTTGACACTTCCATTCCATTGCCAAGGCTTTACGCCTCCTTCATAATCGCCAGACCAGTTTCCTGTCAGTAAACCATTATTGTCAGAGCTGTTGGCCTAAATCAACAACATTCAAGAAATTTTGTCGAAGCATAAAAAGCTTCAGCAGTATTGTGCAAAAGAATTAAACCTTAAGTAATGACTGGATCTTTTTATGTTGCCCTGTGTCATTGGAAAACTTTGCATCAGTCACACACCTTTTTGCTACCTCCACTTCACTGTGTTTCACTGTTCAATCTTATTTTGAAAAACCAATGCAGACAAAAACGAATACTGATACAATTTGCAACAACACCACATTAGAAAAAAGCAAGGTGAAAGATATTTATGAAAGTTGGTAAATATTTCACTTACCACAGCAGATATGTGGCGTACGACTTCACGTGCTGTGTCTCTTCGTCTTGCATGAGTGAATTCAAGCAGCTCAAACGTGCATTTTAACGCAGCCTCAGTGAACTAAGTAAGAACAAAAGCTTTCTCGTTTTACATTTTGTACCGACATTTTGAAGCAGACATAATTACCATCTCTTCCATTACTGGAATATTATGCAGCAGGCAAATTTCATGTCATGGGATAAGTCAGTGTATCTAACATTCATAGCAATCTCACACTTTAGGCTAAGGTTTTGAAGTACTTAAAGTATGATTTTATAGCACATAGTGACAGCAAAATCGAAACTGTTATAAAAAGTTTGTTATTGTTAAAACAGAACAAAACAATATACCGGACATGGGAAATGTGTCTTACGAACGAAGTGTATGAAGTATAACAAGAAACACTTTGCCTTTCAACAACTGCATACATCCACTATCCCAAAATTGAAATTTCTTAAAAAATTAGAATAATTTACTTTAACTGGGCCCACGCCACAGGGGCCATGCTCTCCCCTCTACTTTTTTTTTGTATTTAGTATTTTTCCAATCTATTTTGCTATTGCTTTTCTCTTAAAAAATCAGGTTATTTCACCCCACAAAGGTGTATATTTCCTGAAAGCCAATAAAATTCTTTGTAAAATAGTTCCACTACTAATTTAATAAAATCACAACATGATAAAACCTTACTCCTTAACTTTATTGCAAAAGTTATATTCTCACTCACTTGCCTACCAAGCTTAACTACAGTTCTTTCTTCTACCAAGCTTAACTACAGTTCTTTCTTCAAACAAAAAAAACTCAATTAGTAAAAGTTTTTGTAGTTGATCAACTTTACTCTGCTCCTTTACATTTTTTTGAAAAATTGTGGCAAAGTACTTTTCCCAAGACTCGAAAGAATGCCATTCCTTCAATGGTTACCTAGGGGACTTGGAGCTTACCAAAGTTTAGCAAACATAAAAACGATACTGAGATATCATCAATTTTAGAATTTTTTTGCTGAAAATGTAAATTACAAAAAGCTTTTAAATTTCAAGAATTGGAAATAGCATTCAGAATGTCCTGCTCTAAAACCAAATAAACTGAAGTTTTCTTTTGTAATGTTTTCAGCTTAAAACAATAGCAGCCCCCTCGAACTTTGTATTGATGGTTTTTAGAACAATTAGCAACTAAAAAACAAATGCAACCTTGTCAAGCACGTGGTAAAAGTATTTATCGCAATAAATATACAACCCTTCTTTGCAGATATTTTTTTTTTGCTATTAGAAAGATATTATTTGAAAGTCTGCAACCTAGACTGTGACTTTTGAAGTTGCAGATTGCCGGTCGCATTTTTAACTACAAACCATTTGCATTTCCAACTCTTGCATACATGCGGTTGAAAAATAACCTCACCTTAACCTAGTATGACTGATAAAATTACTAATTAAATTATTGGTTGGTAGTTCAACCACTGTAGACAGTGAAAACATGTCTAATTTATCAACCAGATTATATCTAAAAGAATTCTTTAGTCAGATAGCAACCCAGCGGGCAAAACCGTTAAAAGTCTCTGTGGGGGAGTGTGTTTCTATTGAATCAAGTTGCATTATTTGTATCGTTTCAATATAAACACACTCCTCCACAGTGACTTTTTACCAATTTTGCCCGCTGGGGAACGTACTTTGTGATTTGATCATTTACGATGCATAGTTTTTAACAAAACCCAGTTTGAGCAGAATATAAAAACAGTGTTTTAGAAAATAATGTTTTAAGGGTAAGAAGGCCATAGAAGGGTAATAGAAAAACAAGACAAGCTAAGAACGTTTTCAACAATTCCATAAAAACATTCAATTTCAATGTAAGCCATTGCTCGCACATAAAAGTTGTAAGCTACCACAGAAAGGTTGTCAGCCACCTCAGATGTTGCAATAAGGTTTCAATCATTAACATGTTAAGACTAAGGGAAGTTTGTCTTCTTATATCTAACATTCGTTCCTTTTGTACTGCTTGGGTCTACTCTTGTGAATGTCAGCCATAGGCTCTCCCTGTTATGAAAGGCTTAGAATTACAACGCTATCAAAATTAATTTGATTATGCTTAAAATTAGTTACTTTCAGCAAGCCTGTTCAAGGTAAAAAGAATAGAAAATTCGGTATATAACCCGCACAACGTATAACGCGCACCTCAACATTTTGGGCTGTAAACTAATCTATGTTCATCAGATAGG
>JAYJMG010145291.1:0-13076 GCA_036873935.1 Stomotoca atra
CAAATTAATATTTTGCTTCATAAAAAAAACACTAGTTAGTAAAAAAGTGGGGGGGCTAAAGCCCCCTCAGCCCCCCTGCTCCGCCGGGCCTGCAAGACAATGTGAAGATTGTAGTAGTAAAAATAATTCTGAAAGGAATTCGAAAATTCTGTACGGATTAATTTCAAAGATGGAAAATTGGATTTTCTTAAGAATAAATGTGAATTTCAGATATTTCGTGTGAACTAAATTTCGCAGAAAATGCGAAAATCCTTGAAATCCATGAAAATTCATTCATGCGAAAATTAATCAGCATTAAGTACCAGAGTCTACAAAAATTGCTTGGAAATAGAACCTTATAATCTTAAAATGATAGAGGTAGAAGCAAACCTTGCATGAAAATGTTATAGCAAACTTCAAATTTGGATATTCTCTTATCAGTTCAAGAATGGCTTTAGCTTCGACCTGGATGTAAACAAGAAAACAAAAAAACACAGATCATATTAAAAATTAAAATATCCAGAAAATAATGGGTAAATACAATAAGGCTTACATCTAAAACAAACAAACCAACAGACAAAAAAACAAAAAAACTCATCAAAACAAAGCACAAAGCAGCCACATACCATTGCAGGAACAGTTTCAAATAAATATAGATCCAACTCTTCCTGAGCTAGTAGTGACAAACGTTCATTGTGCCAGTTTTTCAACTCCTAAATAGAAAGATGTCGTTGCCATGTGCAAACTAGGACAGAATTTGTCAAGTTCAAATTTAAAAAATGAAATAAAATTCACATATATTCTTTGAAAACCTCTTATTCACAATAAGTCCTCCTAAAATATTTAATCATTCTATAGAACTAAAGTCAATTTCGGCACAATAATGTGCTTTCTGTATTTTTTGTATTGCCCAGCAATATTACTGGCGGAATGAACATGTTATAGTGTTCATTCATATACAATCATAGTCATAATTATTCCTATGTTCTCTTGCTCTGTTTTGTCATGCTCTTAAAACTTGTATAGACAACTACCTACTTATTTAAGTGATGTACCTATTACATTGGGTGCTAAAGTGAGTGAGCTCAATTATATTCTTTGTCATTGGATATCACTTTTGTTGTTCAATATATTGCTGTCAACTGCTATTTCGCTGATATAAAATGGAATTGTCAATGCATTATGGTTTGTCAGTACGTCATTGTGCACACCCTAACATGTTCATTCCACTAATAATTCAATTCTTCAGGCCGGTATCCACTTAAGTGCCCGCATGAAGCACTTGGGCGTAGAACTCATTTCTACTTCCAGGCGAATACAATTTGGTCATCGAGAACAAAAATATTGTGCAAGAACTTTGAACTGAGCATGCGCAGACATGTTTTCGCCTGATCGCTTTGCGCGTGCTTAAGTGGAGACTGGCCTTTATTATGTCTATTATTTGCCCATTAGGCATAGACAATAAAGTACTAAAATAGCTTCATTCCCTATTCTATTCAGGCAAAGAATTGGCCACATTTTTATGGCCCATTTTTCATAAATTTTTCATTTTTTAATTGTAAGTAGCAAGAAATCTGAAGATGCTTGTATTGTACTAGCGCCATCATAAACAACCAATCTAGGGTAGTAAACACAATAATTCAAATCACTTACCAGACAAGACATTTCTTCCACATAAGCTCCAGTGTATTCAGAAGCATCAGCAAGAAAAATACCATAAGGCCCCAATGATGCACATGCTAATGGCTTCATACGTTCTAGCAAAAAATAGATTGGTGTATATATAAGAAGAGTTTATTCATAAGGATCCTGGATACGGGGTTACCAGAAAGTAGTTCAAAGGTGGTGCATTGTTATTTTTGGCTGAAGCTCAAAGAGAAACATCTTTTCTAATTAAGGACTAAAAAAAAACTAAATCCATGTACAAAACTTAACTTATTATCATGGTCAAAATACTTGTAGACTATTGCGAAAAATCGAAAATAAAGTTCCACAAGTATTTGGAAATCTTCTTTTATTAGGCAGAATCCAATGTTTAAACATTTTTCGTTTACCAATGGACTCTCTCCATTTCTGACATACAGGCCTATTATGACAAATTTCCCCAAACGGAAAAAGCCTAAAATCCCCCAAAGTCTACACAATGAAGTCCATGATTGCAGATATGATGCACTACACATACATCACAAGAAGGTGTTACAATCAATGATTTGAAAATCATTTAAGATATAAGCAAAGGAGGGACAAAAACCTTGTCGAAACTGTCTAACTGTCAAATCAAATTCAAAAAGGTACCTGGATAAAAAGAGCTTGTACTATTTGTCTGTTGCTTATCTTTCAGAACAAAATTTAGTCAAACTGTGAAAACTTTCATTCAGAACACACTAGATTTGCTACCTGCCAATTCTGTTTCATGCTTTAATAACTTAAAGACATTTTTCGACAAGAAAAGGACCAAAATTACTAAACTGGTGATGTCGCAAAATGACATTACATCATGCCCCTAGAGATCAAAGTACTAAACAGTTTTTATTTGAACTCTTATGATGAGGAAAAAAAACAAAGATAACAAAAAGAAATCAAGCTTAATCAAAGATTTACGATAATGGGTACTTTATCAGAATGAGGCAGTGATCCAAAGTAGTTAAGTGTGAAGAGTAAATAAATAGGAAAACATACCAAATGTTTCTGAATCATTCCTTTGTTTTGAACTGAAATGAAAATCACAAGTTCATTGACAGGCTGCATATTTTTGACATCTAACTTAACAAAAACAAAAATAACGAGTTTTCACTAGGAAAAATGATCCTAGCAAGAAGTTCACAAAAGAAGAGAAAGAACCGTGGATAAAATTCTCTACAGTGAAAAGCATGTCTTCCGTCCTTTTTCTTTGAAGTCAAACACCATCAGTTACTTTCAAACAAAAATTTAAAAGAAATTTTACCAATAATCAGTCCAGAATTCGTCACGAGCTTGCTTCACCAAGGAACCACCACTCCGTATAAGTTGCTCACTTTCTGCGGCAGAGCATTTCAAATACTTTTGAAATCCAGTTAAACTTGCCTTGAACAGAAAATTAAAAATAACTTTATGATATATGATAATGATGCTTAAAAATACTTTCCAAAAAGGTGACAGTACTTGATACCATTGAAAGTTCCTTGCACTTTTAATCAATCATTTAGGGCACTTAAATGTTTATTTTCTTCAAAAAAACAAACAAATTATTTCATGTGTTCATTGCTCTTGCCTTGCAATTATAAAAAAATTGTCCTTAGTTTCCCTTTATTTTAAGTTATAAAGATAAAATTTCACTTACATATTTTGCCCATGCTGAGAAATTGCAACTACAGCATTATCAATCTCATTGCATTAATTTAGCTCAGTATTAAGGCTGAAATCCTTCTCAAAATATCCGAAAACATGTGTAGAAAAAAAAAGCTTTTGATTGTCATACTTGATAGGTTCCTGAAAGAATGGCATCAGCACCCGCAGATAGAAAGCTGAAAATAAACATAAACGTTTGGCATCGTAGAAAAGTTTTATTCAAAACATATTCAAAACTTTTAAAGCTTCCGTTTCGATGGGGAACACACACTTAATATAAGATAAAGGAATCAGGCCAACCCCAAATAAAGAACAGATCATTTCTACATTATTATGAGCTTATCATATACATGTTCATTATGGAGTCATACTAGACTCACAAATGAGATGGTACTCCATTGACAGTGATATATTATGAGCGATATGTGTAAGTGAGAGGACTCGATCATTTCTAGCTTGATGTTAATCAGACTTTCTCTCATTCATTAGTACTCTAGAAAGAGGAAAATTTTGTATACAGTGCTTTGTTTTTGTTGTTTGCTGTTTTTTCTTTCAGATACCAGGCATTGGAAGCTTATTACTTCTTGTAAGTAAGAATACTTCTTAATACTTCTTATTATCCCAAAGTAAAATACAGTTGATTCTATGTTCTTCTCAAGTCATTATAATACTTCTATGATATAAAATACATAAGACTTTTTTTTATCTACTATGGTGAAAAGATTGAATTTTTTTTTTTAACTTTGGTTCTTGTTCCATGTTTTCTATAGTTTTTCACAATAGATTTTCTAATAGAAATCATTTTACATACATATGTAGCTCAGTAAAAAATGATCACTTTACTAAGAAAGATTGCCATAACAATCGAAATATGTTTAGAAAACTAAAAAATGCTGGCATTTGTCTAAAGATTATTTTGAATTGTGTTTTACTTTACGACGACTTTAAAATGTTAAAATGTTTTAGTTTCAAAAGCAACATAAAAAATAATTTTGTGAGAATTTAATTTGTGGTGGATTTCATCAAAACTTCTAGTAGCTACTTTTGCGTTCAAATTATGGGCCCGAATCACTATACGACAAGAATTATATTGAAATGCTTTTACACTTTTTTGATTGTCTTCAACACTAGATTGAGAACTAATTCATTTTTAGTATCTTTATTTCTGATCATTGAAATAAATCTTAATACTAGCAATGGCGAGCCTCAAAATGTTTTTGAGCAACAATTTCGGGCATAAATATTTTGTTGCATGCCCGGCTCCCTTGCTTTTTTGACAAACTGTGCTGATGGATAATCTCAGTTTTGGAGTGAATATTTCATGTAAAAGTTGAAAACGAAGCAAATTATCCATTTGTACTTTTGCGGCATATTCAAGGGGGAGTGATACTTCTACATTTTATCAGACCAATTTCATTTGTCGTGATTTTATAATCTTTTTTTAGTGATTATTTCACTCAGTTGTTGCCACAAAAGGAAGTTGCATAATTTAAACATTATCATGATGACAGCATTTACTTTAGTTCAGCTAGTATTTGTTTATTTTACATGGATTGTATTTTGAAGAGATTTAAAAGAGAACTAACATCAGAAAATTTTCTTATCTCATTTTGTTCATTACTGTCTGAATCTCATTTGAACAAATTTGAAGGATCTGAATAGGTTAAGTTCTGGAGTTAGTTTGGAGGGTAATCAATTGTCCCCTGCAATTGTGAGGAATCCTATTCTTAAATAACCAAAACTTGCGAGGAAACAACACAACTAAAACCCGCACTTTGTTGAGGTATAGGTAAATGAGGTTTCCAAGATAAAGATATATGTTATATGTTATAAATTTTCCTGTAAAGTCACAGTGACATCACACGGGGGTAAAATAATATTTGAATAAAAGTAATAAGAATTGGTCCCATTGAAAAGAGCTTAAAATTCTAATCAAAGAGATCTACTGTAATGCCTGTCATTCGCTGGTACAAGTTGATACCACGTGTAAGTCGAACCCCATTTGGATGTATTTTTGGACATTTTTGCTGCATTCAGCCTATAGTGGAGTTCTCAGATAGATACCTTATTTTGCCGTGTATAAGACGCACCTTTTCCCATATGTATTCTTCATACTTTGGGGGTGCGTCTCATGCAAGGTCAGACTGAGAAATACGTTTTTCTATTTTTTAACGAACAGGGAAAATGCAAATAATGCAGAAGCCACTTTAGTTTAATGGAGTGCAGAAGTTATAGACCATATCAACTGAGGATATGAGCTGTATACAAGGATGCGTCTTATACTGGGCAAAATACGGCAATTTTTTCGATGGAATCCAATGGATTCGCAGCTAAAACTTCTTCAACTTTCAGCTTGAAGCCATACAGGAATCCTCATTGTCTACTCTCTTTTCAGCTTAACATCGTTCTTCCAAAAACATAAGGCTGTTTCTAAACGCTTGATGAAAATGAGTTACAGACAGAAACTGCCTGAAAAGCCTCCCAAAGATGGAAATATTTTTTTGTGAGAGAGCACTCTCTCAAGGCACTGATACCGAAAAGATCAGTAACCTCCCTTATTACAAGGTTTTACCTTTATCAGTGTAAACCTCTCAAAACACCTGAAGGAAAAAATAAAATGGACCAGCCAAGTATAAAAATTTGAGCAAAATACGACATGGACCAGCCAAGTATAAACGTTGAACCTGTCAATTTAAAATAAGGAAAAGGCCTGCCCTTCATACACACATGCACACACACACACAAATAATAATAACGATATTGATAAAAAACAAAACAAAAAACCAAGGAACAAAAACAAAAACAAAAACATAAAAAAAGAGAACGATTAAACCCATCTGTGCGCCAGAACTTGCGACTCTGGACAGTAGCCTTGCACATGTGTTACGGCGCGCCAACACTCAGCCTCACACAGATGGGAAAACGTTAGGACCAGCCTGCTAAAACACTTAAAGTATAAAACAAAGTATTGGGGTGGTTTTGAGAATTGGAAATTGTCATAAAAGCTATTTCGTCTTAGCCTAAACATAAAGTTGGAAAGTGTAAACTAACAAAGAACTAAGAAATGGACTTTTCAGTTTTAACGAGCTTATTTATGGAGGGTTCAAAATAACTTTCATTTTCGCATTATCTCTCTTCAAAATCTTGTAGCAAAACCATCAAAACTTTGGGTTCTACTGCATCTAAATGCTCTTTTGAAATTTGGATGGCAAGAAACTGTTCAGTCCGGGATCCAGTCAAAGCTGCAACAAGTACTTCTCTGTCTTTTCAAAATAACAAAGATACAGTCCCATCAAAATTCGAAGTCAGAATAAAAAGAGACGGGCAGAAGACTTTCTGCTACTTGCTTACAGAGCCAAATATCTCAAAGAAACCAAAGAAGTAAAACTTTCAGTATCTTTGGGATCCAAACTCGTCTTCTGGTTGAAATTTGGTCAAATTTTACTACTGGATTTGAAATCAGCACCCTCGAATTGTATCAAATTGCAAATTGTCATGAAAAACAGTGCATTTTTAATTTTTGCCGAAATACGGGTCCAAACCCCCGTTTTCTGTCAAATTTTGAAAAATGACCCCCATATTTGAAATCAGCACCCTGGATTTGTAACTTGTGCAAATTTTCAAGAAAATCGGAGCATTTCCAAATTTTAGGCCTTTTTTGGGCCTATTTATTACGTCATCAATAGGTGTGATCACAAGATTTTACTTCATTGTCAAAGGTCTTCAGGAACTAATGCCACCTGTCAAGTTTGGTGGCTGAACAATGCTTAGTTGTGGAGATATTAAAGACAAACGCCCAGTACCAAATTTACCCAAATCGTGATGTCATTAATATGCATGGCCACAAAATTTTACTTTATTGCCATAGGTCTTTGGTATATTGGGTCACCTTCCAAGTTGTGTGGCTTAATGATGTTTTATTGGAGAGATATTAAGAATTAACTCCCAGTACCAAATTTACCCAAATTGTGACGTCATCAAAGGGGGATCAGAGTTTTGCGCTTAAGGCAAAGACCTCTTGAATTAAGGATGACACCTGTCAAATTTCAGTCCATAATGATGCTTCGTTTGAGAGATATGGACATTTTAAGTGTTTGCTGGTATCCAGTCTAAAATGTTCAGCCTGTCAAGCTAATTTGACTGATTTGCAAAAAATAAAAAAAGGAAAAACACAGACGAAACCAAAGCCTTTCGTGCTAAGGTAGAAAGTAAAAAAACAACAAAAAAAACAAACATTCAAAAACATTCAAAAACAGGAACTGGCAAAAACTTCACATGATGTCAAAAAGTTTCGACTGATAACCCTGAACTTTGAGGACATCAGAATTCTAGCTAAGTCACCCATAACTGTGTCCGCTAAGGCGGTCATCAGCAGGGACTAGAATTCTCTTTCAACAAAAAACTTAAACCTGATGCAAGTTCCAAAACAATAACAAACAAAAACAACAACAACAACAACAAAAAGAAAGAGAAACAACTAAGGTTATATGTGTGGTTGTCAGACCACAAAGACCTATAAAGCTAATAGATTCCCTGCAAATGCTTCTTACAAAAAGTAGGAGAAAAGTGAGCAAACTTGGAACCCCTACTGAGACGGTGCATCACTGGGAGATGGGGGTAATGTAAACCGCTTGGGTCAGTAATCCTCCCCCTAAGTGACAAAATTTGTTGTAACAAGACTAGCATTATTCAGATTTTTTCAAAAAACAAGCCAGAATGGTTGATGACAGCTATCAGTTGGTACTTTTGATGAATTATGATGTCTTCATCAACCATTATATTTAACGGCCAAGTTAGGTGTGCAAGTAATCTTCCTGTGGTCTTTTCTGGCCACTCCTTCAACCGAAACAAAATGCTTCACATGAATGATTAGATGAGAGCCAAAAGATTTTAGGTGATGATCGATTGTTGCAGGCTGATGAGAACCACAAGCATGACAAAAATATAAATTTGTTCCAGTGAGTCTTTCTGACTTCAGTAAGTCAGCCACAGAGTTTTGGATACTATCCGAAGCAAGGACCTGTAAAACAAAACAATTTTCTTCCTGGATTGAGAATTCCAAGCAGGTTTTGCAGCATATTGTATTCTGTGAAAGGAGATGGATTAACTGTGGGCGCCTCTAAATACTGATTCCCGCCATTCATCGCCAATGATCAATTCTTTTTTAAGAATTATGTCTTTATTAACCTCTTCTACATCTTTTGTTGATCCATCTCCTTTTCTCCTTTTCTCCAGGCACTAAACAATGTCATCACGAGTCATGGTAACGAAGAATTTCGTTTGCACCAACAACAAGATGTTTCAGACGTTTTAGAGTACATTTTCTCCGAGTTTAGAACTAACTCATTTGTCATCTGAAGACTGTAGTAGTTACTTTCTCTTCAAGACACGAGCAACAGGTTGTCGAAGTAACTACTACAGTCCTATATTACAACTCACAGTGACTAAAAACATCCAAAGTTCTCTTGATGATTATTTGAAACCACAGGATGTGGCAGACCAAAATCTATATTTTTGCCATGGCTGCTAATTGCTACAGTCCTCATCAGTCAATCAGTCTTTGGGAGATTGTCTTGTGGTTCAGTTAAAAAGATTTGGTTATGAGGGCGGCATTGCCAAAAACGTTAGAGGTACAATGTGTTCCATCCTTATTGAACGTATCGGTCAACAGCAGAGAGAGATGTAGTCTTATGGAGCAGGTACAAACTAATAGATAAATACTAATAGATAATGTTCGTTTTATAACTTGTTACCCATATGGGGTACCCCACGTTTTTCACCAACCCAAAACAACTTGTACAACAACATTCTGTGACTTCAGGACGTCCATTAGCAAATGAGAGTGACTTTACAATATTGAAGGGTAAGTGGAGGCTACAAACGATGAAAGATAATGGAGGCTTTGTATATTCGAGACACTAAGCCAAATCTGAACATTCAAGAACTTCTGTGTCCTCTAATGTTACTTAACTAACTTTTTCTCTATTTTACTTTAGTTTTACTTTAACCAAGGGGAGAAATTTATTTTTAAGCGGCCTTTAGGTACCCTTACCACGTCTATTAGTTAGGCTTGGGTTTGCCGTTAAGTATTTTGCGTATTGTTTTCTTCTTCTTGTGACGTTTACATGTTGTGTTATTTTGTATGTCACCTCTAAATGTCACCAGTCCTTCTTGAATTGTTTGCTGTGTTGTTCGTCTCTTATATTTTCGTACTTTCTTTTGTTACAAGTGCTTAGTGCACTATTTTTTATCAAAATGTAAAAAAACAATTATAAATATTTTAATATGTAAGTAGAAATTAAATGTACACTGTAATTTAGTCTTATGATGCTTCAGTGGCTAAGCGAAATATCACTGAACAATTATGTTGCCTCTTCTCGTTATTATCTTTTGCATCAAACTTTATGCCCATAACAAGATTTACCATATATATATACATACATGTCTCTGAACAAGCAAATGTAAAAATGCAAAGGAGGCAAAGAGGCTAAAAAGGCAAGCTAAAAACCACAATGAACTAGTTTATTCGAAGGCAAATTCAGGCTATAGAGGCAAACTAAAAACACTACAGAATAGGGCATCTGCCCTGGGGACAAGAACACCACTCAATACTTAGAAAAACCCATGTACGAGGTGCAGGGGTTGGAGGTGGCAAGCTTAAAGATTGAGACCAGAGGTGACCTATTTAGAGGTCAAGGCTAACAGAGCAGTGCATAAACACCATTTATGAGACAAAATAAAATAGCAAGGGGGTTTGATCGACAGACTTTATCTTTGGGTGTGACGACCCCACTTATAACCCCAGTCTTAAGATAGCTTTTTTTGTTCAAGAATTGTTGGATTTCTGCGAAGCAAGAAAGCCTTTTAAACCGCCTTTCGCCTTTTTGTCTTAATTGTAAAAATTTTGACCACGCCCATTTATAACGTCACGATTTATGCAAGAAACATCACTAAGTCACCAAACGTGACAAGTGGTGTCAGTTCTATCAGTCCTTTTACAATGAAGTAAAACTATGAACCAACGCCCTTGATGACGTCACAATTTGGGTAAATTTGGTACTGAGCAATGCAATTGAATATCTTCAGAATGAAACATTGACATCTAACAAAATTTGGCAGGGTATTATCACTCCAAGTCCTTAGCAAGTAACATAGAAAGCATGCAAAATAACATTTGATGGTGGATTTCTCTGGTGTTATTTTTTGATTTAAGAAGCTAATTAACATATGGCAATGCAGTAAGTTAAAACAAAACTTAGAGCTTTTAAAAAACATGCAGTTGAGGGTGTAGACGGTTTAGCTCGCAACCTTCTCTGATTTACGCGTACAACACGCACAAAAAATTCCTAAAAATGCCTGATATTTTGAAACAAAATTTTCGACCTAGCAGACAAGGAAGTTAAGGCTGAGAGTGTCGACTTTTGCTCAGATGCTCAGCCCTCGTGTTTGGGGTTCACGAATTCAAACGTCCCCCACTTGTCTGCTTTCCAAAACAATAGTTTCTTATTTGACAGATTATGTCAAATGGACGCTACTTTCTCCGCTTCAGCATCCAATGCTCGTCGCTCATTGACCTTACTGGGCATTAAAAAAAATTATTTTAATAGATAGTCCTCGACACCAACTGACGTTCGATGGACGTGTCAAGTCTTTTCCGTAGACACTAAAGACGCCCCATAGAAACCCCTTTTTCGCGGAACATGTCACATATCACACCGCCATTTAGTGATCTTGTGCCAGATGTATATTGCATCAATTTTTAGCCATATTCAGTAAATTTCCGTTGAACTTTGCAAACATATCAAATAATTGTTGAAGAAGGATTTTTGACTCATGGCATGTGAACTTTTAGGACCAATAATCAATGGGCTTAGTCAAAATCAGAATAATCTTCAAATTTTTCTCGATTTATAAGTATATAATATTATAACGTGATTCAGTGATCTTGTGCAAGCCTATCTGTATATTGCATCAACTATTAGCCATATTTAGTGGATTTTCGTTAAACTTTGCAAACATATCAAATAATTTTTGAAGGAATTTTGAATAATGGCATGTGAACTTACAGGACCAATAATCAATGGACTGAGTCCAACTCAGCATAATCTGCAAATTTTTGGCAGAATATGGTAACTCTCAATGGAATCCCATGGATCTGCAGCTAAAACTTCTTTAATTTTCAGCTTAAAGCCATTCAGGAAATCCTATTTGTCTACTCTCTTTTCAGCATAATATAGTTATTCCAAAAACATAAGGCCGCTCCTAAACGGTTGCTTCTTATTGGGGTGGTTTTGAGGAATGGAAACTGTCATAAAAGCTATTCTGTCTTAGCCTAAAAATAAAGTTGGAAAGTGTAAACTAATGAAGAACTAAGATATGTACTTTTCAGTTTTAAAGAGCTCGTTAATGGAGGGTTCAAAATTACTTTCATTTTCTCTAGATCCCCTAAGATCCCCTACCTTAAGGGAAGAAATTTTTTGCGAAAAATTTGCAAAATTAAATTCTCGCGAAAAATCGATTATCCACGATTCGCGAAATTAAATTCCCACGAAAAAAAAGTATTTCCATTTTCTCTCGTTTCAGAACTTGGTTTTGATACGGAAACCTCAGACATTGATATTTACTTCAACGAAAAATATCAATGAGTAGAAAAGAAACAGGCAAAAAAAACACCTTAACCCGGAAAAAAATATTCAAAAGCTGAAAACAGAGGTCAGGTATAGTGTCAAGACCAACAAAAAAAGCCCTTATAATCAGACCTTGGGAACTTCCTTATTTGAACATAATTCATAATGGCATAGTCAAAAATTTGTATATTACCAAAAGCTAACAAATTAAAAAAATATCAATGGATAGCAAATTTTATACAGATCAAACTTTACTTAAAAACCACGCCACGAAAATCAACATACTTTGGGCTGGAGACAAGCGCATGTAAATAGTAATTTTTTGAGCAATTCAACTCAGCTGCAAATAGCTCGGAAGCAAAGAAACAAAATCACAAGACCAAAAAAAAGAGAAAAAATCTTACCTGCGATGAACTTCAACAATGGCCTCCTTGTTTGTCCTCAAAAGCCTTGCACTCCAAAGTGGATCATCCTATAAAATAGTCAGTAGTATTAGATAAAGGTAATGAATCAGAAAGAGCAAAAATGTCTTTCTATAGCTGACACAGATTTCTAATGTGGTCTGCCGATTAGAAAATTCAATGCTGTGTTTCAATAAAACATACTACTGTACTAATTTAATTAATCTAATTTACTAATACTTGAGATCATTGGTTCCAAGAAGTACTTTCCAAGGACATTAAAGAATATGGAGATTTGTACTATAATTTAATATGCTGATTGAGCTGAAAGTGTTCTTACTCCATTAAGTTACACAACAAATGAAAACTTCTTTCCTTGATAACAGAATTTTTTTTATACCTACCGCAATGTCAAAGCCTTTAGATTCAACTTCTGTTGAAAAACCACCATCGAATACGAGAGAATCTAAAATCAAAAGCAAAAGGAAAATTAAAAATTAACAGACTTGATCTATCTGAAGGCAACTATCCAGAGCATTTTCATTCAAATAGTTAATAAAATGAGTGAAACTTTAGGGCTTACTTCTTTTTAAATTCAGAACAAAACAATTTTTTGAAAGAAAGAAACTTGTCCTTGCAATTGAGTAATTTGATTTAAACTTGTCGTTTTGGCCTTGTTTGGAGCCGAATAAGGCCCAGATAAGCAGTTTGGAGCTAATTTGAGGCATTTTCAGCCAAAATA
>JAYJMG010145402.1:0-13073 GCA_036873935.1 Stomotoca atra
CCCCAAAACATCTTTCGATGCGACTCAGCTCTCTCTCCTTACAAATTCAATCTGGAGAGAGCTGAGAATCTCGGCTAGCCCTCTCCCAGCTATTATGGATTTCGATTTTTCAATCTGGAGAGAGCTGAGAATCTCGGCTACTGCATTCTAGAAATATTTTACTTCATAAGAACTCCTAGAATATTGCCAAAGCCTGTTCGCAGAGTTAGCTTTTACTCCGTTTAAATACAAGCCGTTGTTTTCTGCAACACTGCTAAAGCCTCAACATTTTCAGTCACAACCGTCAATCTGCATGTTCAGATGTGGCGTTATCGAGTCAAGTACTCAAGTAAATATTGGTAACATTTATTTCCAACAAAAATATAACTCATTATGTACATTGCAGATGAGATATGTATACCATTATTTCTATCGACTTTTCACTGTAAAGGACATCGAACACAGGCTACGAAGTAAAATCTGTTACTGAGCGTAACTTGAAATTTTATCTAACATACAGTCGATACAGATTTATCGGAAAAGGTGTGAGGTATGTGTAGTGAAGAAGATGAGTTACGTTGGATCTATTTTTCAATTTCCGATTCCCAATAGTGATGAATATCATAAACTCATACCAAATGATTGTCAATATTATCTTAACTTTGTAAAGGATTGTGCTAACGTGGTACCAGCTTCGTTTATCTGGAGTTATCCTAAGATTTTATGATAAGGTGTTGGGGCGAAGGAGCGGAAATTTTGTTCGAGTTATCTCGAGTTCGAGTAATCCGAATTTAAGTCAAATAAGGTCACTCTCAAATTACATGTGAACGAAGTAGCTACACCTCATCTCAGGCGTCACCAAAAGCTAGTTCTGTATAAGAAACATAGTCTTTCTAATAGATGGTTGCTAAAAATAAAATCCTCCTAAGTTAATTTGAGCTGAAATTTTCACATTGGCATATCAAATCTGAATTCGTCGAAAAACCCATGTCTCTAACAAAAAAATCTAATTTAATGCACTTTATCAGAGAAGCTTTCTTTTCCATCACGTGATCTGCTGATAACTTCAAAATAAACAATTTAAGCAATTTTGGTCTAACAAGAGATTGTGTTATCCAAGACGGAGAGTAACGTGACTCGCTAAAAGTCTTCTGCGGACGAGAGCGGTACACTCTCCACCTCATATGTCATCAGTGATCTTCTTCACCTTACTTAAAGTTGACCTTCTCCGAAACATACTTTTCGACGAATCAATTGACGCCATCCTCGCTCTCAATGCCACGTCAGCACTTTCGACCACAACATCGTGTAACGTATTTTTTGTTCGACTATCAATCATGTTGGAACCTTCTAAGGTCATTAGCCCGGACATAATATCACCGGCTTGCGCAGCCTAGAAGAAAAGTTGAAGAAATCAAAGGAATGTCTATGAAGGATAAAAAAAGCATCAAAATACCCGCAACTTTTCAACATCGAACCCGGCGGGGTGGTTTGTCTCTTTTTGATATGGAGACGGTGAGACGTGCCAATTCATTGACACGACCCAAAATTAACCCTTGAAAAACAAAGAAAGTAAAACTTTAGAAGGAACTGAAGATACGAAATTTAACACGTGGTTATAACTTGAAAAATAGAAATATTTTGGTACTTCTCAAATTTCGCGATTTTCGTTTAATTTTACATCAAATTTTACCACCTCACCAATCAAATTATGAAGAACCCGTCTAACGCTATGAAGAATTTATTTTTCTTCAGGAAATCAAAACAAATGTGAAGATCTCAAGGGCAAAAAATGCCCTCCTCCCCCAAAGCAACTGAAATATCCAAAAAAGTCCAGTCAGAATAATGATTATAAGAATCAAAAAGCGGAAAGAAACCCTGGGATCGAGGTTGCCTGAAAAAGAGGAATTTTAAGAAACACAAAAACCTGTAGAAACATCCTAGTACCTTTTGGTAAGACAAAATAGCTTGTTTTTCTTTCGAAGATTCTGTGTCATAATCAAAGATTCCTTCCTCCATCGCACTTCTGTTCAGCTCACAAACTTCGTCGAAAAACTAAAAGAGAAAGTAAAAACAGTCACTGCACTACATGATCTTCGCGTCAAATGTGGATGGCGTTCGAGCGTACTAAAATCAGGACTCAAAGCGGATTTCAAAGGCACCAGACCAGTTACTGTACGGAAGTAAAGCAACTGTATTTAAGAACGAGAGGATGAAGAAGCCATAGGTCAAGTCGTTGAATCAAACGATGGTGAGGAAATATTTAGAAGAGGAATGTTTCTAACGATAACGAGGAATACAAAGGAAAAGATTGTGAGCCTGAATATTCGATTAGTCCACAAACGCGGCTACCCAACCAGTTCATTTCAAACCACAAAACTACCATGAGGGCAAAATCGTTAAAGAATCACTGTGGAGAAGTGTATTTATTAAAAGTCTCGTTTCAATATAAATACACTCCTTCACAGTGGCATTTTAACGATTTTTCCCGCTCGGTAAATGTTTACCTGGGATAGTTCATTCTTGATAAATTGATACACTCGTAAGTTTTCTTCCATGGCAGACAAAACAACAAAATAGTGTTCCATATTTCGAACATCCATTCCAGAAAAATCCTAAAGGTAATACTTTTCAAACTGACGTGATGATTTGAAAGAGAGTTCGATCAGACACATACGCTGTAAAAGGAGAGGCTTTACTAGAAGATTGCTGTGTGTTATATATTTTTCACTTTTCGTATCGTGATAGTATTTTCAGTTAAATATGTGTGCGAAGATGGTACGGTAACTATGGAAGTCGGACATGGGACAAGAATCCAAACCCATGTGAAAGCCTGTAATTTATCATAACTGAAACTTAGTGACACAGGAGGCCCTACGAGCGGTGGATATTTGATATAAAGTAGCTACCGAGTTCAGCAAATATCAATAGAAGTTTAGTATGGTAGTGCTCAGCGTAATTTCGATCAAAGCACACCCCCTCTTGAATAATCTTGGGTACCACGCTGGTACTATGTCCTACTTTAACTACTGTTATCAACGAAACTTTATTATTAAACCTAAACTAACTGTTTATGAGGGCATTACCGGAGAATATTCGCAGGTTATGCCCGAAATACTGGTTCTTAAGTCTATCAAGTTCTATGAGAGGAAAAAGTGCTCCACGTTCACTCATTTTATGCGTAATGAATAAGTCGCTCTAACACAAACAGACTCTTTCTCAGTTTTACTGCAAGAATTTTAACTTTCAACTTTAACATCTTCCATGAAAAAATACCGAATGAAAAACAAACTTACCGGTACCCAAAGATATCGGATAAAAAGCCGACTTACCGGTACCGAAAGGTACCGGATGAAAAGCAAACTTACTGGTACCAAACCAAACAAAAAGCAAACTTACCGGTACCAAAAGATACTGGATGAAAAGCAAACTTACCGGTACCAAAAGATACCGGATGAAAAACAAACTTACCGGTACCAAAAGCGGAGTTTGTTTCATGAAAACTTTACTTGGAATATCACTACATTTTAATACTTCCGAGTAACGACCGTCCGGCTTCTCTAACTTCCCCTACAAAAAAAATAGTAAAATTACTCTTCATTAATGTGGTCCATTTTCCTTAAGATTATACAGATCTGCAACCTCGATCCCAGGGCTTCTTTCCGCTTTTTTTTATACTGACTAGCTCGGTGTAGTATAGCAGAGTATAAGAACAGTCAGGGGATACAAAACTATAGGAAGCCTACCTCGTCTGTCAACATTAACTCAAAAAAAGTCCCCCTGAAAACCAAAATTTGCAACTAAAAAAACTTCTCGATTTTACTGTAATGAATGGTTAAAGGGGAAGTATACAAAAAAAAAATAAGAAAAAAAAGAAAGAAAAATGCTGACAAGAGAAAGCGACCAAAATGCTGTCTTTATGGATATAAATCAAAAGAAACATTATAATGGTTAACACTAATGCATCTGTGAAGTAACCAATTTGTAAAAATCATGCTTAATAATTTCTTTGCGCACTTTATGCTGTCAATATTTCGCATTTTAAAAACTCTTAAAATTGGAGTATCTCCAGAACGAAAAAAGCTTTTTCAAAAATTAAAAAAACAGTTTTCATATTTTTTCAAGTTCTTTGACAAATCAAAAAATAATTAAAAAATTTGTGTTAAACTTGCGTTATGTTTTAAGCATATTTTCTCAGCAGTCTCTTGTGGAAAGGATTCTAAGAAATGAGGAAAGTTTTGCTGCAATTTCAAGTAATACATAGGAACTAGAGAAAGACAATGGATGATCCATATTACACATTTTGTGGAAACACTAGATAGGAGGAGCATTTCCATAATTATTTCTATTTTTGGTAGAACTTGACATGGGCATGGAGGGAGACGTCTCTGAAAGCTAGTCGAAAATAAATTGTCGAAAGACTTAGTCATTACAGAGCAAGATTGCTAACCAACTGCCTAAGTTCGCAGAAGGTTAGCGCGGTATGATTTGAGTTTATCCACATGGTTATATTTTTGTTTAGGACAATATTCAAATTTACGCATAGCATAAGGGTCCTGAAGGTTTACTTGAGTTTTTAAAAAAATGTGTTACCTTTATTTCCAGCTCTTTGGCTTGTTGCTCTTCTTCTTTCTTCACTTCATTCACAGCGCATTCAAGATTGGTTACAACAACAGCAACAACCAGATTGGCAAAGATGAACGCACCAATCGCAATAAAGACAATCAAGAAGATCCCTCCACCGTAGTAATAAATCTCACCTTGCTTCTACAATAACAACAAAATTAGCTTAAATTTAACATATTCAGACTTTCCAGATATTTTTATAATAAAACTGATTCTTCTGTGGTTCATGTGATATCTTCACGAAATAAACGATAAGATATTCATAGTCAAGCATAGCTTACCACACAAATACAGTGTCAACACTATCTCATGTTATCTAATGATGCTGGAAACCTCTTTTTTAAATTATGGCTAAGTACAGATAGGGGGCAACTTTTTTTATATCTTTTATTTTACTGAATTATTGCTTTGCTTTCCATGTTTGTTTGACTTTTGACAATGTTCCATTAGAGTTGTTGATACCCTCCACATTGTCAAAAATATTAAGAGGTATGACCTTTTAACCACGTAAATACAGTGTCAACACTCTATCTCATTTTATCTGATGATGTTCAGAAAAATCCTGTGGTCCATGTGATATCTTTGTGAAATGTACGTTGAGATATTCAAAGTCACACATCCCTTACCACGCAAATACAGTGGCAAAACTTCATCTCATGTTATCTATTGATGTTCAGAAAAATCCTGTGGTCCATGTGATATCTTTGTGAAGTATACCAATTTGGCAAACTACAGGCCAAAGGTGAAACTATAAACAGCAAAGTTTACCTGAAAGGCCTCAAACACTTCCATCCATCCATCTTGAGTTACACATATGAAAAGTGAAAACATGGCTGATGATCTGTTAAGGTTAGACTTGAAACTGCATTTGAATAGTAACCAGTAGAAATAAGGCTCAAGTAACTCAATCGAACTGAACATTTTTATAAAAGTTACAAGAAGATGAGACAGAAAATAAAAAGTAAATTAGCAAAGAAAAAAAAACAAAGGAAAAGAAAGGGGTGGATACATAAATGTCTCCTCATCAACACAATCCATCTTTTTAATTTTTTTATGCCAGGGGAAAATGTTGCCTTGCTCAACAGTAAAGAAATTATTTGATGTGAGCGGTAATCTACTTTAATTGCTGGCAAACAAAGTCGGATGCTACTTGAGATCTGCATTCATCCTATTCACCTTAATTTTCAGTATTTTCAATTAACTGATTTGTTCATTTACAACAAGGTATGTTGTATTTGTAGGAATAAATTAATAATTAATTAATTACTGATTTTATGAATTACTGATTACTGATTACTTTTCCAGATTTCATCAAAGCTTATACATTATAAGTATGAGTAAAAATAAATCCTAACCCAGTGGGCAAAATCGTTAAAAAGTCACTGTGGAGGAGTGTATTTCTATTGAAACGATATGCACTATGGGTCTCGTTTCAAAAGAAATACACTTCTCCACAGTGACTTTTTAACAATTTTGCCCGCTGGGAATCGAGATAAGAAGCAAACAAACCAACAAAAACGTTAGAAAAGATACCAGTTGAGAGATCTCCAAAATGTTCAGGCAAGCTGTCACGAAACATGGTGATACCAATAACAGAAAAGACCAACATTATGATGACGAGGAGTACCACTATATTGGTCATATCTAAAAACAAACAGATGGCAAACAAAAGCATCACGTCAGCTCCATTGTATTTATTTAATCACTTTTTTGTTTTGAGATTGTATAATTGTTAAGGGAATAATTACATATGATGTAAAATGCGAAAAATATTTAAAATTTTGTACATTTATGTGATCATGGCTTGCGTATGAGCCGAAAGCTTATAAAAATAAAATAAAAAACATGCCTTAGAAAAGTTGTTTCTTTTCTTATCTTTTTATAAAAACAAACACATACAAACAATATCTGTATCTCAGTTCAAAGCGTTTCTTCAGTTTTCAAGTTTACTCTTGACTTTTAAGTCTTTCTTCTTTCTTCAAACTATTACAATGTGTACAACGTTTTTCTGCTCAACCTAGCTTATGTTAGACAATCCTGCCTTTCTATCTGCTAGCCATAAGCAACTTTGGAAATAAGGTGAAAAGTTCTTTAAGCCAAACATCATAAAAGAAAAATATTAAACAGAGTATCTTCTCTAAACGAGGTTTCTCAGATGAAAACAATCTCTGCTCTGTATGCCTAGACATAGTTCAAACAGTGTGTTAAAATCAAAACAATTCCCTCAAACACCAGCACCTACAAGTGTTACAAAGATGATAGATCAGTAGGGCTAGAACTAACAACATCTCCATTGCCAGGTAATTGCTTGACCAGCTGCAGTACCAATAAGACCTCATTTCCAATGCCTGGCTTAGTTGTTGTTCTTCATAATTGTGTCATCTTGCTGGTTCATGAAAGATTCCAATGGGCAAAATCGTTAAAAAGTCACTGTGGAGGAGTGTTTTTCTATATAAACGATTCGCATAATGCGTCTCATTTCCATAGAAATACACTCCTCTGCAGTGACTATTTAATGATTTTGCCTGTTGAGATAGGTTTATTGAGAGGTAAATTCTCTATTCTGTGAGTGATCACCTGGCAACAAAGAGTTTGTGGGCTCAAGTTCTACTTCAATGGTCGTTTACAAACTTAGGTTACAAATAGCTGGCATACTTACTTTCTCTGGTAATTTAAACAATTTTAGTTTTGGTTAACCTTATGTCATATGGAAAGAGGCACAAAAAAAGGTTAACTCTGACATGAAAATCATTTTTTTAAAGATCGAAGTGCGAGAGTCAAAATTATTAAACAAAAGTTCCCTCTACTGCTTTACTGTTGCTTTAAAACTATGATTAAGAGATAAAACTAGATACTCTAACTTTAACTTGTCATACACACGTTTCATGTTGCACCTATACTAGGTGCACACTTGATACTATTATCTACCTGGCACTGACTGCAAGATTGTCTGGACAACCACTTGCAAACCTGGTAAAGAGCTAATGCTAAACAGAAGAGAATATAACAAAAATTTCAACGACAATAAACATTATAAACCACAGTCCGCAAATGCTTTTCTAACAATGAAGAGAAGATTGTCACATGAGTTCTTGGAAAACGATGATTGATTTATAGATATCTATTTACTATTAAATTCTATTTAAGAAAGTGTGGCAACAAAGTCGAATTTCTCTTTGCCAACATGCCTCGTTAGCAATGATTATTAGCAGTGAAATATCAGCCATCACCAGATTTAACTGGAAATTCCTTTGTCCATGACCCAGTCAAAATGTCATTGTCAATGATTATACTTCCCAAAAACGCAAACTTTGAGTTAAGCAGAGCAACTTGAAACCTGTTTATTTAAAATGTTCTAGCTCTTACCTTCTCAAACTACGAAAAGCACGAAGAACTCTCAAAATACGAATAACTCTTCTTCCGCCTCCACCAGATGGAATAACATCTAAAAGAACGACAGCAAATGTTCAAAAGAAGTTCATCTAGGCAAGTGAAAGACACAAACCCATATCTCACCCTGTTGGAAACAGAGCAAGATTGCTAACCAACTTCCTAATTCAGCGAAAGGTTAGCATGGCATGAACTGAGTTTACTGTAATGTATCGATTAAATGCACCCCCTCCCTTCCTTTAAAGCTCCCCTAAACACTAAAGCATTAAATAAATGCCTCCCTCTTTTAAACGCCCCCTCTTTAAAACGCCCCCTTTCAAATGAAAATATTTAATAAACGCCCGGGCGTTTAATCGAAGCATTACGGTATACACATGGCGATAGTCTTCATCTAGTGGATGCAATTGGTCAAACTTTATATTTATGATGTCATAAAGAACATGGCCCTGTAATCTGTCTTCACATAGGCACACGACAATTTTTATGAAGCAGCTCAGTTTGTTTGAAAGCCTATAATAAGTAAAACAAATGTCTAATCCCAACCATAAAAAACCTAATTCTGTGTGAATGTTCAAATTTTTATCGAAAGCTGCTTCAACATAACCACTTTTTCCAAGTAAAAAAGAATGACATAAAAGCGAAAACACTTTTTTTGGTACAAACGTTGTGTGTAAAAGAAATTGGAATTATGAAAAAAATATATAATAATATTATAAGGGAACAAACAAGATTCTTACGTGGTCCAACCAATAATGACAAAACAATTAAAAAATCCAAAACATTCCATCCTTTCTTCCAAAACTTCATAAAACCATGGTACCATTTCAAAATAATCTCACAAATGAAAACAGTCATGAAGCATTGATCCATGATACGAAACACGTTACGATATTCTCTCTCCTGTTAAAATAAAGCATAAAAATAGTAAAAATAAATAAATAAATAACAAATAAATAAATTTGACATTAGAAGCTGATGATTTGTGTTGCAATACTTCAACTAATAGCACAAGTTTGAAGGCACACCAAATTGGTCAAGGCAAACTATGATGCCCAACTAAAGCTTTCAACCACATGTTATAGAATCTAGAAAAGCAATGGAATGGAATGGAAAGTCTTCTTATGTGCTATTAAGATTTACCATTTAAAAGATTTTCAACAAAAAATGTGGTTAGAAAACTTGTGGTAAAAGACAAATTATCAATCTTAAACTGACTAGCAAATATTATCAAAGGAGAATGTCAATTGTGTCAATTTTTTTTGATGTTTCGATAGTACTACTAAAGATGAACTTGTGTTACAATTTTTAGCTTCATTCCATTTTTTTCTCCAAGTTATAAGGAAATAAAGTTTCTTGCTTTCTTGGTAATGTGACGACATAGCAGTACATGTTCATAATGTGCATTTGATCAAACAGTATTTATGAGATGCAAATGAAATGAATTACTTACTTTGTGAATAGTTTTTAATTTGTAAGGGAGATCAATTTCAGTTTCTGGAATTTGTTCTATCTTTTGTGTTTTTTCAATTCCTATTGTTGATTTTTAGTTGCAAATAAATAAAGCAGAAACATGCCTATGTATAAAACTTTAGTGGGAGAAAGCATCTGCCTGTGTATACTCTGGCTCTTGCATATCAAGACTATCATTTTTACTAACCGAATCAGAGCAGCTCTCAAATCATTCATCTTCTTGTTCTTACTTATTTGATGAGGTACAAACTGCTGTGTGCGCGGCCTTTCCCCATGTTGAAACATAGACACAGCACATTTTAGGTATGCCCTAATCTAGTCTAAGAGAATCAGGTCTTCTGATACTGCCTTCCAAATTTTCTACAAAAAGTGCTCTTTTAGAAAACAATTGCATATCGTAAATGCATCGATTAAATGCCCCCTTCTTTTAAATGCCTTTGCAAATAAAAATATTTAATAAACGCCCCAGGAGTTTAATCAAAGCATTACGGTATTTAACATGGATTTTACCGAAATTCAAGAATTCATGTGGCATTTTTATTACTTACAGGACTCTGCCCTTCATTTCTGGATTAGTCCCTGTAGGCTAACTTCAATTGATATGTGGGATTTTTAGAAACTGGGTACACAATGAGTAAAACGATAATGGATACAAATAAAAATTTGAGCATACCAAAGTGCGATCAGTTTCCACTGCTATCAATATACTGTTTACAATGATGAAGAATAAGATTGTGTAACGGAAGTAACGACTTTCCAACAACTGACCAACCAATTCAGTTGAGGTGAATTCAATGACTTCTTCATCATTCATTGGTGGCAAATCTTTAAGAATGTTTCTGTTTTCCTCTTCCATCATGTCTTGCAATACCGCAACACGCTATAAATAAAGGAATTCAACATTTACATGATCCGTAGCGCTAATCTGTTTGTATTTTTTCCACCAGATTATTTTCGCTAGCCATTTTTTGCAGGTATTTCATATTCTTCTTTAAACAGAGAAGCCAAAGAAATGATAAGATTTATTGCACAAAATGTTGCCAAACTTAACTAAACTTAATTGAAAACACTGGGTTTAAAGTCCTCTACAATAGCTCATGTCTCATGTGTCACATCACACAACCTCCCACATCACATCAATAAAACGAACTGCATTCCAGCAGCTGTTTGGGAATTCGAAGTTCAGTTTTTAATTGAGCCTGAGATTTAAAAATTTCTGGATCCACTGCTGCAATTTGTTCCTTTTTCCAGTGTGATCAAATTAATAAGTTATAATGAATAAGGACCATTTTAATGAAGCGGTTAGTATTCAGTTGCAAAAGTTCCTATTCATACCCTCAAACTAGTAAAACGGAGCGTATCACAGAAAACATTGGAAGGAAAAAGATATACGTAAATTCATACTCGTCTTGAATGTTTCGGCAAATGGAAGATGCTCTTAAATTCTTCTTCAACCGGTTGTTGTTGCAGAGCAAAAGCAGATGAAATTTTTGCCTTCATTCGGACTTTATCCACAGCCTAAATGTATCAAAAACAAATCCCAGTGGGCAAAATCGTTAAAAAATCACTGCGCATTATGCCTATCGTTTCAATAGAAATACCCTCCTCCACTGTGACTTTTTTGCTCACTGGGATATTTATGCAACTTAGCTCAAACACAGAAGTAACAAGCCACAAATTATCAGTCGAAAAAAATTAAAATTTAATCAAGGTAATTAATTGTAACAATGAAAAACTTACATTTAGAAATTTGTCTGCCATTTTGATGCTTTCTATTTCTTTACTTCTGAGTATTTCTGAAATTTATGAGATTAATTTTTTCAGATTGTAATTCTTTAAATATGTTGCTTTGCCAACTTGTATGTCAGTGTCAACAATTTGCAAACAATTACTATTATATGAACAGAGCTTTAGGAGCACCAAGGTAAAAATTTTATCATTGATTTTTTGCGCCGTTTGAACATGTCGCTTTTTTAGTACCTTATTAAAATTTGGTTGAATATCTTTCTGTTGTAGCTTTCCAGTATAAAAGAACGTCAAAATCTTTATTTATGTATTTATTTATTTAAGGGGAACTCCAGTCATGAAAATCAATTTTTGTTTTACCTTGTACTTGAAAAATCATGACTTCCAGTAATTTTTAATGTTGTCTGGAATGAGAACTTGGAAACCATTTGGAAACATTAGCAATGCTTTTAGTATGATTAAACTAAGTTACTTGGAAAGTTAAAGAGAAAATAGACCCTTTTAAAACGAGTTATTGCAATTAGTATTTTTGATCTGGAAGTTGTGATGTCATAATTTGCACTATTTTAGAAAACTTCAATATTATATTGAATGTCTATCCAACATCTAATGCTTTTTAAAATTTTAAAAAAACGTTACTCATGATTTTTCAAGTACTTCCAGGTAAAGCAGTAAAACGAAACGTGATTTTTTCACTGAAGTGCCCCTTTAAGAAAAATAATTATTATGTTTACACAATATACATTATTGTCATTTCTGACGTAATTTTGAAAAGGGCATTGGCAAGATCATAAACTTATAAATGTTATTCCAATTTTCAGCTTGGATCAACATTGACCTCAGTTAACTGGACCTAAAATTGGAGTATACATAGTCTCATGGTCGGATGGCCGAGGGGTCAAAGCATTAGCCCTAGATTAGCTTGCACCTGAAACCCGGAGGTTTGAGGTTCGTGGGTTTGATTCCTACTGTGTCCATGGTTTAGGTAACACCTGGGAATTACACATCTCATCATTGTCATTAAAACTTCATTGGTTTGGATAAAAAAATAAGATAATTTTTTTTATGTTTTAATGACAAAAGGAGATATTTTCGTTATGAAGCCTTTTCAAGAATTCATAGCTAAAATGATACCATACACATGTGATGTACTACCAATGGAGTTTGTCAGCTGTTCTTCATAAAATGAACTTTTATTTCACTCATCGTTAAAAATACGCAACAGAGACAAGTAGTATTTAAACGGTTTTTCAATTAACGATAACTGTGCAAAATAGGTTTGCAGATGGGTATCTTTTTTATTCTCCTTAGCTAGATTCTCATTTCTTCATCGTGCTCTTTTCTGCTTAAACTCGGCCTAAGAAATTACGCCCAGAGTAGAGTGTTTTCGAACTATCATGATATAAATACACACAGCTTTGGAGCTATCCAATAATGCAAAGTTACGAATCCACGAGACTGGGAAGCTTGTTGTTACAAAAAACATCAAGATTTTCCTGAAAGGTTTAGCTAGAATTAGAAACTCCTCCATGATGCAATCACGGTAAGTAATTCTTGAAAGCTTTTCCGTAAAAAGAACTACAACATCTTCCAAACAGCAAGGAGAAAAAACAAAAAATAAAACAATAAAATAGAATCTATAAGAAAATGTAATATGACCTTTTCATTGAGAGTACTCTGATTGCTGACAAACAAGTTTTACAATATTGCTCTATTAGACGCATTTATTTGTATTCCAATGAAAATGTCAGATCTTACAACTTGGCAGCTCTTATAGTGTCACTGTATAATGATTTATGGCTTTCCACTCTGCCTGTCATTGAACATCAATTGGCATTATAAAATGGGAAATCCGAAACTTG
>JAYJMG010145513.1:0-13068 GCA_036873935.1 Stomotoca atra
ATGAATATCATATTTATCCATGACAGATATACCATTGTATATGTTCCTTCGGTTAATTTTATTCTTTCCCAAATCAATCATTAATCTCAACATGACATCACATTGGTTAAAATGACTGAAACCTATCAAGCGCACAATATCATCCCAAGTCAGATCGGTAATCATTTTCTCATTCCGTTCCTGGAGGATATTCACAAATTTCGAAACTGTGTCTTGATCGAAATTTTTAACCAAAATACTTTTAGAGTTATCATTGTCACCTTTACCAACTTTAGTTTCCAACTGCGTCTTCATCACTGGAATGAATTTGTTGATACAACCCAACTTAACGCAGATTTGAAAAGAAGAACCACTTAGGGTGATGTCCTCATCACATTCCAAATAGTAATTTGCAAGGAGTTTGGATGAATTCGTAACAAATCCAAGACAGGTACCATGATCATCTTCTATGAAAGAAAAAAATGCTGCATAAAACAGTATTATACGCATACATACACATCATCAATAAGAATACGTGAGGAAGTTAGGGATACCGTATATCCCGGTGTATAAGTCGAGTTTTTGAACCACGAAAATGAGGCTTTAAAATGCACCTTGACTTATACAAAGAGTATCAATCCTGCAGAAAAAAAAAGTACCTTCCGTTACATTTCTTAAAACTTGCTATAATATTATAATAAAGTTTTATGGAAAATTAATTTTCTAAATAAATTATCATCTAATCCATGGCTGTGAGATTGTGCATGTGCTAGCTTGTTATTTTCTACACTGTCTTCCATTTTTATTGGAATCGTGCTTTAATGCAGGTTAGTAAGTGCACAAAAATGTTATGCTGATAATTCCTGGCCGTTCTCATTTTCTAGTATGTCTGTCAACTGTGAATCAAAAAAGCACGTTTTTTTCTGCAGGATTCATTCTCACAGAGCTAAAAGTGCGTTTTTATGCTCTCATTCATTGAAAAACCATCTGCTATTTTCCTTCGCAAAAAAAGCAGAATAGAACACAAGTTAATTGCTAGTTGTCTAGACATGCTGACGCAAAACGAACAATGATTCTCTCTCTATTGCAATGTTTTTTTGCAGAAAAAGGAAGTTGATAAAACATTATGCTCAATGTATGTCTAAACAAATATTAAAAACATGCGTGAAGTTACGTGAAAATTTAAGCAAAGTGGAATGCTTAAGGTTATATATGGCATTTGCTTATTGTTGTTTTTTCACCATTTCTTGACCTCGACTTATACAAAGAGCATCATTGAAACACTTAAAATTATTTTTCCCTTTCGGTTACGTCACCCTGGCAAGAACCCAATCAAGGTGCGGCCTCGAACTGAGAAAATCTTCTTCGGTTTATTTCTGAGAAAGCCTGTTCGCGTCACGAAGAAGAATTTCAAGAATTATTTTAAATCTACAACTATCTAACTATCAGGTAAGTATTTTTTGTTTTTATATTAAAAGATTTGTTGCCCCAGTCAACAAGATAACATTATGTCAATTATTTCTGGCGACAATCTACCCATTGAAGGGCCTGGGGTTGAAATACCCCAGGATCACTAATATACCTTACTTATACTATATTTGGAGTTGTATTTGAATTCGCGCAGAGCTTAGGTGCACGAAATTAAGACTGAGCGAAAAATAATACGCGTGAATAGCTTTAGAACGATATTTGAAGTTTATTAAGCTTATAGAGACATAACGTGTAAAAAATTGATATTTTCTACCCCAAATTCACTGCATTTGACAATTTTATTCACCTGGGGTGCGCGGATTTAAAGCTGAGCGTGCCTCTGCCTTCAGTTGCCCGAATTCAAATCGGGCGAATTCAAAACTGCGTGAAAATGAATACAACTCCAAATTTAATATAAGTAAGGTAGTCAGACAGCCTCCAAAAAGAACACTGCTAATGATCAGCGAAACGAACAAGCAGCCACAAAGGCTGAAATTAATGAGTTAAATCTGCCATGTCAGAGATATTAAAACGATTTCAGGGAAAAAGGCTGCAGTCTGAAAGGACTGATGATGAGGGGGATGATGCTGATGACGCCATTTCACTTCATGCTACAAAATATCGCGTTGTAGAAGATGATGCCTCTGGCTCTGAAACTAGTGGGCAAAACATACCAGGAGTAAATTCTCCTGTGAAAAGTGTACCGGAAAAAAGCTGTGGGAACTTCACCCACAGGGAAAGAAGATCAGTTTTCTGATTTATTCAAGTCCAAACCTGTTGATGGGATGGAACAAAACATAAATATTGCAGAGGACATTCTTGCACAAGTAGACTAGTAGACCACAAGTAGTAAATATTGAATTTAGAGAGGACATCACTGAAAGTCTGGCTGAGAGAATGAAATCACACTACATTAAAGTTCAAAAAATTTTGGACGTTTTTAATTTTGGACGCTAGGCGAGTCCGAAAATATTAACGTCTGAAATTTTGTGTAGTCCGAATTTTTTATGCGGCCAGAATTTTTAACAGGGGTTTAATTTTTTTTTTAGTCTTTAAAAAGTCAAGTATTTGGGTTGTGGCTGAAAATAAAGGGGTATAAACAAACCCACAAAGCTTTTTCAGACATTCTCATTTTCTGAATCATCAATAAAAATTAAAAAAAACATTGTCAAGCTCCAATGTTTCAGTTGATGATTCTTTCACTCCCAGTTCTGGTGATTTTATGAGAGTAAACAGAACATTGAAACACTATTTATCACGGTTTACCATCTTTTATGTTCCCTAGCATGGTGACCGAAATTCTTTAGCATTTGTCCGAAATAAGGGTCAAAAATTGTCCGAAACTTTTTTGTCTGAATTTTTTGGGTTCAAATTTTTTTGAACCTAATGTATTTAGAAAAAGCTCAGCAGTCAGAGCTGAGAAGGGACATTTTTAAACGAAACAAAGTCCCAAATAATTGTAAAGCCATTGCTCCACCCATTATGAATCCCACAATTATGTCATTAAAAACCTTTTCTGAATTCCAAAAGAGAGTGGAACGGTCACTGTATAATTCACAGTCATCTATTGTTAGAGCTACCTCTGCTGTAACAGTGGCTATGGAAGAAATCTTGCAAGCCAATCTCAGCGACCAGGTAGTGGATAGCAAAATGGTTATCCGCCATTGTATTGATGCCATTACTTTGATGGGGTCTGTATCTGGGGATCCTAACAATAGACGGAAACAGAATGTACGCACGTCATTAAATGAGCAGTACAGAGAGACATTTGAGCCCCTGACTGACCCGTAACAACGTACCTTCTAGGCGATGACCTCACCAAAGGCATGAAGGAGGCACAAGATGCATCTAAGTTATCCAACTCCTTTAGTGGCTTCAGCTACAAGAAAAAGCCTTATTCATCTCCCCAGACATCATCATCATCATCCTACTCCAAATCTAAACACTCTGGATTTAAAAACAGCCAAAGTTCTTTTTTTAGGGAAAGGCCGGAAACCACCGACAAGAAAAAAGAGGAGCAACAGCTCAAGCCACAGCCGGAACAAATAGACTTTACGGTAAGCTCTTATGTTAGCCAGTTAAAGTCTAAATTGATTCATGATGTGAAGAAATTTAAGGCTGGATGTCTGGCCAGTCACCTCCCTAACTGGATGAAAATGTCATCTGACTTTGAAGTTTTGGCTACAGTCAGGGGTGTGCCTCTGGAATTCCATGAAACAACTAAGCAACTGTTCTTACCCACAGCTGCAGGTAATTTCAGTCAAGATCAGAAAAAAATTTTAGAGTTAGAAATCCAAAACTTGGAGAGCAAGGACATCATAAGAAAGTGTGACCATGAGCCTGGAGAATTTGTCTCGCCAATTTTTCTTACCCCAAAATCTGATGGCACCTTTAGATTAATACTTTATTTAAAAAGGCTGAATGAATATATGCCCTATGTTCATTTCAAAATGCAAACCATTGACTCTGTTTTGAATCTAGTCACTCAGGATTGCTTTATGGCCAAAATAGATGTCAAAGATGCGTATTATTCTGTAAAGATTAGTGAAGAGTATCAAAAATATTTAAAATTTATGTACAATGGAGTCTTGTATAAATTCACATGCCTACCAAATGGGTAATCATCTGGTCCTAGAAAATTCACCAAAGTGGTTAAACCTCCCATTTTCATATTGCCAACAAAGAGGTGCCACTGTCTCAGGATATATTGATGATTTTATTGTTTTGGCTACCAAATTTTGGGAAGTGTTTTAGGAACATAAAATTAGTTGCGGAAACGTTCAGCCATCTTGGGTTTGTTGTACACCTTGAAAAGTCCCAATTCACTCCCACTCAATGTATCAAATATTTAGGCTTTGTGATTGATTCCAGGATAATGACTGTATGTTTGACTGATGAAAGAAAGGAAAATATAAGCAGTTTAGGGCGTAGGCTAGCTAGCAGTCATTAAGGGAAACAAGATTTGAGAAGTAGCACAGCTGTTAGGGACAATGAGTGCTGCTTTCATTGGCGTGAAGTATGGAAAACTTCATTATAGAGCTCTTGAGAGAGATAAGATTTTTGCCCTTCGATATTGCCAAGGGAACTATGATGGTTATATGAACATTTCTTCTGCGGTAAGGGAAGATATCTTGTGGTGGATTGATAACATCAGGTCCTCATACAATGATACCTGCTTACCTAATCCAAAATTAACGTTGACCATGGATGCTTCCACTAAAGGGTGGGGTGCAGTGGACAGGAGGTCTTTTTGATGAATTTAAAAAACAAGATCATAATAACATTTTGGAATTAAGAGCTATTTTGTTTGGACTTCAGTCTTTATATTGTGAGAAATCAAACACTCACATCAAGGTATTGACTGACAATACAACTACCCTGCACTGTGTGAACAATATGGGTAGTTGTAAATCAATACCTTGTGATAATGCAACTAGGGATATTTGGAATTGGGCTTTAGCTAAAGGTATTTACTTGCCAGCATCACATATTCCAGGTGTTCTGAATGAGGAAGCTGATGCAGAATCAAGAAAAAATGAACAAAAACTTGAATGGAAACTGAATGAAAATGTTTTTCTAGACATTGTTTCGAGATTAAAATTTGAACCTGATATTGTGCAACTTAGGCCATTTGTCTCGTATAAGCCTGATCCAGAAGCCTTACATGTCGATGCATTTTCTATCAGGTGGACAAAATATAGGTTTTATGCATTTCCACCTTTTTCCTGTGCGGATCGGGTTATCCAAAAGGTTATCTGTGACAAAGCTGTAGGAATTTTGGTGGTCCCAAACTGGCCAAACCAACCTTGGTACAATTTGCTAATGGACATTACTGTAACTGCAATATTAATTCCTTTCAGTGCAGATCCACTACACCTTCCATCAAACCCGATGATCAAACATCCTCTGAAGCATCTTCAGCTCAAAGCATGTCTTGTCCAACCATCTTTGGTACAACTGCTGGAATATCAAACGAATTGAGATCTCTTGTTCTTCATTTTATTGCAGATGGTACGCATAAGCAATATCAGACATACATCAACAAATGGTTCAAGCATTGCAAGGAACACGGTTTAGATCCTGTAAAAGCCCCGTTTATTTTTAGCATATTTATTATATTTTAATTTTTTTTTAATTAGCATTTTCTGCCATGAATACAGCTCGTTCAGCATTGTCTGCTGTTTTAGAGCACCAGGCTGGTTTCACCTTTGGAAAGCATCCTCTTATCAAGAGAGTTTTAAGGGGTGTATTTCGAGAAAGACCTTCTCTGCCAAGGTACTGTGAAATGCATGATGTGGATGTGGTCTTCGCTTATTTGGCAAATCTTGGTCCAGCCACTGAACTTTCATTGAAATGGCTCACCTTCAGGCTAGCTATGCTAATGGGATTACTGAGTGAAACTCGCATTGAATTCTTGCCAGGGTGGGGAACCTCAAGCTGCACTTTGTTTGTTTATTTGGGTAAATTTTGCCCTGATTTGTTAGGTCGACTTATACCCCGGGATCTCCGGTAAAAGAAAGGAACGAAAGAAGAAAAAAAAAATGCAGAAGGAATAGAAAACAAGAAAACCCTGAGCGTTTTAACAAATGCGGATTCATAGCAGATTCAGAGGGTCGACAAAATTTAGCCAATGTGATGCCAGACTGATGAATAATAACACAAAAACACAAAAGACATGCGAAATGAGAGAAGGGATGGCACTGTTTGGCTTCCTATGAAATGATAATGTAATTCTTGTTTTTCTGCCCAGTTTTCATACTCTCACTAAAGTTCAAATTTGAAAGTTGAATGAAATTTTAATGAGAAATTTTAACAAAAACCAGGCTTAAACAACAGTTTTTACAAAAGCAGATGTCTGAGACCTGTTAACAAACTCGATCCCAAACTTTTTATTGTAATGTTTTCACATTTTCACAGAAATAGAATCAACCTCAAACACATTATTGATTGTTATCTAAACAATAAGCAGTTAAAATATGCAAATGATGACACATGAGCAGCTGAGACAATTTGGAACTCAAGCTCAATCTAGTTGACTTCACGATTGACAGACCAGACACTCACGAATACCACGATTGAAAAACTTCAGAACAACATTGTAATATCAATTTCTTGATGGAAATCTCTTTTTACTGACATAACAATTGTGGCCCTTTTGCACAAGACAAAGAAGGAAATCAGTACCCTCAAATTTTTAATTGTACAAATATTCAAGAAAAACGGAGTATTTTCAAAGTTTGGTCCTAGTGAGTGCCATATCATAAGTTGGGATGGACTTAAAAATTTTACTTTTATAGATAAAGGACTTGCAGTGATGGTGCATGCATCCAGTCAAATTTTGATAGATATTGATTTTGCGTTTAGATGATATGCAATGTTATGATTCAGTACTAAATTTACCCTAATTATGATGTCATAAACGGGCGCGGTTGAAAAACTTGATGATTGTAAGGAAGAACTAGTAGTAATGATGACACATGTCAAGTTCAATTTCGTAACAACGTTTTGTTTGGAAGATATAAGCTTCAACAAAGTTCAAGGTACTGACACTGCATGTAAGGTGCATATAACTTTTTCTGCCTCACACAGTTAATACACCATCATTTTATTCTCATTTTTTCAATGAAAAATAGTTATGTTAAACGTGCATGAACAATTAATACGCAATGTTTTAAATAAAAACTTTGTATATGAAAAATATGAAATAATAATCAAAGTACAAAAACCATTTTTTTTTAAAATACGAATAAATTCGTAAAAAATGTGAAAATCTGCTAAATGATGTTAAGGATCCAAAAGTGAAGCATTTACTAGCACTGTTACCACCAAATAACATACCCCACACTTCCCTGATACCAAATAGTTCTCCTCTAATACGTTTCAAGCAGAGTAACGCAGCAAAAATAAATGAGCATTTTTTGTGTAATCCAGGGGCAGAGGTTTTTGCCTATGGATGATTGCACCTCCTGATGAAAGTCTGAATTTATTAGAGGTGAACAGTTTCAAAAGGGGTCAATAATTCTAATAACCTTATATTTCATTATTTGAGCGTCACATCCTCAAACATACACATTTTCCTTTTAAGTCCCTGCTTTTTCCAGTTTTTGCCGTTTAAAATCAGAATATTCGACATTTTCTTACAGATTCACCACTAAAAAGAAATAATTAAATTAAGGATGGACTGTACGTATATCTTTTAATTTGCTTATTTCTTAGACCTTGGACGAAGGGAAAGAACAATTTAAGCAGCTTTTTTTAACAATTGTGATTGCACATCTACATCAAACATTTTATTAGCTTAGTCAAAGTTTTACAAACACTTGCTTGATAATATTTTTTTACTAAAGCGTTCATGATTAAATTGATTGACTAATAATAAATTCCCTGGTGCTGTTTTATTGTTCCATGAAACGAACAAAAAAAGCATTGCTATTCATCATGTATAGTATGCAGTCAGAACGATGGTGACGTAACATTCTTGAAGCATATCTTAAGCATTCCCTTGAATTTTCGCAGAACATCATAAATGGCTTACACATGTATATATAATGTGTACTTTGTCACACTTTTGATACACGTTTTTTTTTTATAAGAATGGTGTAATTTCGTTTCAGCCTCAGTATTCTTAAACTAACACCATATTTCAGCCTGGGAGTATTCTTGCAACATTCTTAGAAAAACGAAATTTCAACCTGATGTTCTCATACATTTTCATAAAAGAAAAAATTGCATGCTCCTCCGTTCCATTATATACATGGATGCAGGTACTGCTACCCGTTTTTTTTATTTTTTTTAATTTTTTTTAATTTTGATGTCTGTCTTTAATTTTTATTTTCCTATCAAAATTGAAACTCGAGGCTGGGAATATTCTTACAGTATTCTTAAAATAAGGACAAATTTCAGCCTGGTATTCTTATAAAATGTATTCTTATAAAAAAAAAAACGTGTACATATACTTTGATAACGCCTTGTAGTGACAAGGCGAAATATCGGAAAAAAAAAGTCAACGAAAGTTACACTTTTGTAATAATTTTTACCATCAAGTTATGCCTGAATTGGTTTATTCAACATCATAAATCTAGTAAACTAAAACAATCAATACAAACTAGAAGGCCACAGGCTTTAACAATTTCTGCTGAAAGAGGAGGCAAACATAACACAGGAAATACATGAATCATGCAATAGAATTTTCTCAAACGAATCATTGATAGAAATGTCTTACGCAAAAACTTTAATTCAGAATGTTCAACTGGAAAATTCCGTCTCAGAAAATTGTTTAATAAAACAATTTATTTCACTTTGTGTAGTTTCTTACCCTACAATCTGGTATCATATCATGCTTGATATAATGTAACTGTAAAAAAACTACAATGTACTAATACTATTCTTTGCTCATGTTGCAGACCTGGCGTTTTGGTTAAAAGTTCTTGAGAACCCCCAAATTTTGACCGAAATTCGAAAAATCAAACTCATAGTTGAAACCAAAATCCTCGAATTGGTCTTTGTGCAAGTTTTCAGGAAAATCGAAACATTGTACATTTTTGCCTAAAATTGGGGCCCAAATCCCCCCTTTTGGACCAAAGTTCGAAAAACCAACCTGATAGTTGAAACCAGCACCCTCAAATTGGTCTAGGTGCAAATTTTCAAGAAAATCAGAGCATTCATTTTTGACCGCTTACCAAATTTGATAACAAAAGAGCTGGCCGGGGCCTTCAACATCATCTATACCACTTCAATAATCAAAATGTCACCTAATCCCATAATCCAGTACTGCAACTCTGTGTTCCGAAAACGCAAAAAAATCGTGACCCACATACATACATAGATAGACACAAAGTGGAAACTAAACACTTTCCTTTCGCTTACGCGAACGAAAATTGAATAAGATATTACCTTTAGGTGAATAAATTTCATCATCACTGCGATCACTGTCCCTATCACTACAACAATATGATTCACGTCTTTTATGGCCAAGCAAAGACATTGCACAAGCTGCCAAATAGCAGAACCAGGAATGTCACCTAAAAGTCATATAAATTCACAAAGAAATAAACATAAATATAACTAATGCTTCACATCGCACTTTTCATTTTCTTACCTTCAACATGCTTCCAGCATTATCTATAATTGTTAGCATACATGGATTCATTTGTCTTGGAAATAAAGGGTACCACCAATTAGTATCAGTAAATTCAATTCATGTTTTAAGCCATGTACTGGGGAAAAGTGAAGCAGCACTAACAAGGCCTACAAATATGGAAAACTTGGCTGTCTGCTGTCATGTTTCTAGCTGTGGGTGAGGTGCGTCAAAAAGGTTACCTGTCTGGAGGAATGACTTTGAAAATTTATTTTTCTTAAGCATTTATTTCCTGATGTACGACTACCAAAACACAAAGCAAGTAATGTGCATTAGTTTGGTTTATAAATCTCCTGTAATGGATCATATGAATAATTTTATTTTAGTATTTTAGTTGCAGCCATGGATCGAAAGATATAAGAAAGCATTCACATGATAAGACAAGTCTGGTTAATAAAGAAACTTTCACTGTATGTGAATGTTAGAAATTTATGACTTGACAAATCACTTACTCCAGAGACCAAACCCAACACCCCAACTAAATAATTACCACAAGACTTCAATAATTAAAGAAATTAAATCACAAACACAGTTGTGAACAAAACAAAATAAAGAAAAGTGCTAGAAGGGTATAGTTTGAATCATACAAATCTTAATACAAACTGACCTCGCAAGGACAATATTTCCAGTACAGATCCAAAAAAACAAAAAAAACAGTTAATATTGTATTTGTTATGTTACAAATTTTAAATAGCTTGGGTATATAAATGCTTTTACAAAATTACAACCCCTAACATAATATATTGAGACAAGTGTGCAAAATCAAAGTATTACGTACCACAAGTATTTCAAAATTGCATTCCAACTACAAGAATCCAATGCTTAAACTTTTTTGCTTTGCTTTTTTAGTTTTTTAGAACTAAAACTTTGGAGCATGGGAACTTGTACCTCGAACCATGGTTAGTTAAGGTGTTGGAACCAGAATATCCAAAAAATGACCATTATTAAGCCAGAACACGAGATTGCTCCTGTTCATTTCAGACTGAATCCCAACAGGCTAGGCGGCCCATTGTGTTAAAAAGTATGTGAGTGGTTGTAGCAACTGACAGTGTGAGATAAAACAAAATTGCAATGCACTGAAAAATTATGTGAGGGGTTGTAGCAACTGATGGTGTGAGAAAATACAAAATTGAAATGCACTGGTCTACTTCTTAAAAAATGTGATCACTCATTTTCAAAACTAAGCTTTGCAACGACTTCTTTTTTGGAACAAAACGACTTTCTTTACCATTTAAGATATCATTTTCTTAATGGCAGGCAATACCGTAAAATATTGGCCCATCCTCAAGGACTTCTTATGAACTTTTTGATAGTGGCTGCCAGTCAATAATTAAATTGAATGAATGGTTCAAAATTAATGAAAAAGAAAGAAAATCAATCTGAAAAGAAAAGAAAATGCAGGAAGAAATCAGATTATAAAAAATAATGTTGTAACCAAAAGTTTCTACTGCTGAGATGAAGAAGCTAAAATTGTGTCATTTTTGTTCTTTTTCTTTGAAAATTAATTTTTTCACAATCACCTGTTCATGGAGAATTTGACTATTTAATGAGGATCAAAAAACCTTAATTAAAACTACATATACACTCTGCTCGACTGCCATAGAGGTTGAACCTACGCAAGGATAAATTCAGCACTAACAATCCAACTGGAAATTATTTGGAAGCCATTGCTAAACTTTTTTTGCTGTTTGTCTAAGTGAAATGCAAAGAAGAAGAGCCCTGATACCGTTTTCATTAGACATAAGCTAACAGTATCAAGTCAGTCAGCTCAGAGGAAGATCAACAATTATGCCGCCTCTCTGAAACACTGCTATTTACCTGTTTTCCCTGTAATATGGTCATGCAATTATTATATTATTATTATAATATTATATTATTATATAGGACGGAGCTTTGAGGACAAGCAGTTCAACAAATGGCTATATCAACAGCAAAACAGCAAAATAAAGAAAAAAATAATAAATAAAATTATTATTTTTTTTTTTTTTTCAAATCTTGCCTTTCAGCTTTTTTTAGTAGCTTTTAATATTTTAAGTCAACTTCAAAATGAGGACAGTTTCAATCTAAAAAAAACAAATATTTTTTTCTTACACTCAAAAAAATAAATAAAATTAATAAAATTACCTTAGTTTAAGTATCTGTGCAGTACCAGCAGCAGCTGTTAATTAAGTTGAATAATAATCAAATGTTCATTAAAATCCAACATTCACAAGGTGAAAACAAGAACAGAACATGGCAAGTACCATAAAAACTTCTGAATATTGTACATTCACAAGTTACTAACAAGACCAGTACATGGAAAGCACCATAAAAACTTCTGAATATTATAGATTCACAAGGTGAAAACAAGAACAATACATGGCAAGGACCATAAAAACTTCTGAATATTGTAATTTCGCAAGGTGGGAAAAAAAAGTGTTTGGTCAGCACTGTATGAAACTTCTGAATATTGTAAATTCACAAACCTTAGAATCTATTTATTAGTCACAGAGTATGTAAGAAATTTAAGAAGACTAGTTGCCAATTTGTCTTTAATTTAAGTGGATCCTTGACTACATCAAATTTAAATTGCCCTCCAACGCAGTTGTGGCAGAAAATAGAGAAACACAAAAGCAAGGGTTAAAGAGAACAGCATGACACCAATAGGAAAATAATGTTTGGTGGAGCAGAGCATTCAACAATATACATAATATTAAATTATTAATGCGTGTTATATAGATATCAGCAATTATTTCGTGATAGCCTCCCTAATTTTACTTGGGAGAACTATAAAGTACCAAGTTCAATCTCAAGACTTTGATAATACGGTGGTTCTATAGTGATTCACACTTTTCTTCTACTAATATATGTTTACAATATTTCTCAGTTTATATAATGAAGTTCACTAATTCTATGGGAGTATTTCTCTTTTTATTTTCTCACTTTAGGCTTAAAGCAATGCACTTTTAACGAAAAGGCTCTACCACGAAAGGTAAGAATAAAGCTCTATTTATACAAATTGAGAGATGCTGTGATCTTACAAACCGACTATCATCTCCAAATGTCTCCACCAATGAGACAGAATTTAGGTGAATAGCAATTCATTAAGATTACTGCGTCCATAGGTTCAGATTTAGGTTGCGACCCAGTCAATACCAATTCAACTCAAAACAGCGCCATGAACAGCTGATGGCATTTTGGTTGAACAGGCATTGTCAGGAAACACCAGAGCATGAATACAAAACGTAACGTAATTATTCTACTTCTGTTGCCAACTTTGTTTCTAGGCTCCAGGAAGAAATTGACGAGAAGCAAGACAATAGAAAACAATAGAAAAAGCAATCACAAAGACATGAGAGGAAAAAACACTCTAAAGGTGAATCAATTGTACTTAGTAACAATTTGACGAATTGCATCTTCTCTAAACTACAAGTATATGAAGAAGATTTCTCAAGAAATTAAAAAAAAAAGAGAAAATCACGACTTAATTACTCTCAAGTGGA
>JAYJMG010145735.1:0-13058 GCA_036873935.1 Stomotoca atra
GAGTATTGAAAGTTGCTTAAGATTTTAGCTGTTCAGTACTGGTTGCTTATAAACTGGTTGCTTATAAAAAAAAAAAGTGTATGAAATTATTATGTATGTAGATAGCTGTTTTACTTGGTATGTCTTACAAGACTGTAAATGGTTCCTCTTGGCCTTGTAAATATTTGTGTATGCTATAGATAAAAGTAATGTCAGAATTCTCCATCGATTTGTTACATGAGTTGAGGCTCGAGATATCTTAAAATACTTTAGCCGTTAAACAATCACAATTTTTTTGCCTTTTGATGGACATTATGTTGATGAGAATATTCAAATAACCTCTAAGTAATAATCTTAACTTTCGTACAGATATTTGATTTGGTCGTGTTTGTATATAACATTTTTATAAGTGGCGCATCTTGAAACAATGTTCACCTTTCAATCGTACCTCACTTAGGTGCAATATTTGCCTAACGAAATCGCCTTGTACAAGAGAGAAAACATTTTAAATAATGAACTGAACTTATCTCCAAATGCAGACACGTCAACAAGCATACGGTGATTCGGTATGATACGAAAGATTGACGTCACTCTATTTTTGATAACATTGCATTGTATTTTGTACGTTTTTTATTATCAACTGATGATTGTCTAGTAAAGGCATGAAACTTTAAGTTTTGATAAAAAATACTTGTAGTCTTTCATTGACTCACGTAAATCATATTTATTGCTCTATCCGTTCAATTTAGATATTGAGCACTCTTTCCTGATACAAGAGACAATAGAAGAAAGTAACATTTTTATATTATGTATATAGCTGTTTTACTTTGTATGTCTTACAAGACTGTAAATGGCCTATATGGCAGGGTTGACCAAACTTACCAAATTCAGCAAGAAGACATTTCCATGAAAAGTCATTCTTTACATAAAATTCCCCCCTTGTCCACTGGTCCTGAACTTGAAGCTGTATTGCCTTCGAAAGCATTTCTTCCTCGCTTATTCCCTTGGCTATTGAAGAGACTAGTTTTCTGTATGCGTGGCTACGTTTTTCAGGTGATGGTTGAATTAGGAAAGATCTCAAGCCTGATTTGCCCAAGCAAGGTATGCCGATGACCTTTTTTAGAAAAAGTTCTTCTTCTGCTCTGACAACCTCTTAGTCAACTTCCCATTTTCCTGCAGGAGTGGTATTCGAAGCATCAAACCCAGTGCAAAATCAATCATTCTGACTCCTCAGGGAGCATGGAAATGCAAGGAGCTATTGAAATGTCCAAACGTTCGATTGATACCCACAGTCTAATGTTCAGCACTGTTTTTGGAGATGGTGATTCAGATTGTTTCGGATCTGTGAAAGAGGCTTTTGGGAGTTTGGTACGATATCACCAAAAAAAAATGTGGGGGTCATATTCAGAAACGACTTGGATCAGTGCTATGAGAGTACAAAAGAAGTAGAAGAGGAACGAAATTATCAGATGGAAAACTGTTGGTGGAAAAAACTGCCTTTTTGATAATCAAATAGATCGAATTCAAATTTTTTTTTTGGTAAAGCGATTCGTAACAATGCAGGCAATCTTTCTGGCATGGTGAATGGCATTTGGGCTGTATTGAAACATATGGTAAAAGATAAATCAACAAATTTGGATGTTCCACATGGAAATTACCCCTGTTCAGTATGGTGTAAGTACTGAAGCAACTAGTTATGTCGATGATAAACGACTACTAATTTGTATACAAAACGCTTTTAGAAAAATTCTGAAAAATTGTCGATTGAATCGGCGCAAAGCAAGAGCCAAAAAGCTCACAAAAGTTGATAAAGCTCCAGTTTCTTACCAAACTGGTTGTTTCGGTTTCAGCAAAACCCCAGAAATTCAATCAATCATCTCTGAAATCCTCATCTTGCCAGTGTGTATTGCTTTTGACAAAAAGACAGTTAAAATATCGTTTCGCTGTATTCCTGCCTGAAAGAAAATATGCTGACTGAGCACATTATTCACACCTTATTATAAATATTTTATATTTTATAAATGTACTGCATGGGAGTGTTTTATAAATTTCAATGAGCCGCACTGATGAGTCCTTTAAGGACGAAACACGTGTCTGCGGATATATTATGCTCCCAAACTTGTTTGGTTGAGCACTCTGTAGAACTCGCTGAGAGTGTATTTTATATACATTCGTTCACCACAAGCGATAATGCGACGCTCAGCACCTAGTGCTTTGAGCACTCTGGTGACAGTGAGTTCTACGCTCATTTTGAGCCGCACTGATGAGTCCTTTAAGGACGAAAAACGTGTCTATGGATTGTCGTAAATTTCAATATAAATATTTATTGGAGTTAGTTTTACATGTTATTTTTATAAAATTAAAATTAAATTGCAAACTTTTGAAAGGTAGTCTTCCCCAAAAAGTGAATTCTGGGGTCTGCATTAGGAAAAGGTAAATATCATGAGAAAGGTTTGCCCAAAACTGTTGAAATTTTCAACCAAAATGTCTTTTGATGAGATCTGTGCAATGAATGCATAACTTTTAGTCTCTGACAACAGAAGTTTTCGTTTTAGAAATAGTAAATATTTTCGAAATACAGATATTGTGTTTTGAAATTTGTTTGATATCTTAGCTTGTTTCTTATTTGAGATCTCTCTGTTGTAGCGAAATCAAGATTGAAGGTTGGCTTTAAAACCAAAAAGTCTGAAAGCAGGATTTTCCAAAACTAGTGGTGCGTGATAAGTAAAGTAAAGTGCTCGAGGCTCATAAATTTGGATTGGTTGGACCTCAAAGACGAAACTTTGCACGTTAATAGACCTTTATATAAACTTCAAGGTGACACAGAAAAATTTTTCATGATGGCCATCTTTTTGCTGAGATCAGCATTGTCACTATCATTAACTCGCCAAATTTGAAAATGAGGAGGCGAACTTAAACGCTTATAACCTTTGAGCAATACAAGCTTTTTTAATTCTGTTTTGATATTCTGAAAGCCAAGTACTTTAAAGGCACAAACTTTCGCGAGTTTCCAAATTTAAGGTCGTTTCGCAAAAGTTTATGGCTTTGGAAATTCTGAAAAGCCTTATTCGCGAAAGTTTATGCTCGCGAAATATTTCACACTCCTTCATTCGCGAAAGTTTATGCCCTAAATTTTCAAGTTTTTTAATGATCGTACTACCTTTGAAACAAACAAAAAAACCCAATATTTTAACACTAGGCATTTTTTCTATGTAAAACACAGTGACAGTGAGGACGTGTGAGGTGGATGAAAGAAGAAAGGGTGCATTTGAGATTTTAGGCGATTTCATTGATGAATAAATGTTCATAAAAAGATATGCAAGATATGTCATCTTTTCCACTCGCGAAAGTTTATGTCCACGAAATCTTTTATATTCCTTCATTCGCAAAAGTTTACGCCTCTTAATTTGCGAAAGTAAAATCCAAAAATGTCGCAAGTTTTTTACCACACGAAAGTTTGTGCCTTTAAAGTAACAGAGCATCAAGCATCTACCATTTATTTTTGTTGAAAGAAATTTCCTGAGGAGTTATAAGACGCCAAAATGACGAAAAATTCCCAAAGTGATATGACGTCAAAAAATGGTGATGTCAGCATTTTTATTTCAGTTTTTCCCGTAATTCTTGTCAAGATTGTTGTTTGGTAAACATTTCATAAAGATTGCTTTAAAAATTCAGAAGATATGAGCATTTTCACTTGTCACAAATTTACAGGGTTTCCTATTGAAATTTTTGAACTACGGAATTTTTTTATGCAAAATACTACTTCCCAGGCCCATAATTTAGCAAAAATTGGCATGAAGATGCCTTATAGGTATTAACGAAAAGTCAAAAAGTTTCAGAGCCTAAAATAAAGTACACAAAAGTTATTAACGATCAAAAATGGCGCTGGCACTTTATGCCAGATATAAATGCGATGTTTGAACAGAGAATTAGACAATTTTGAGAACAATACAAACTTTAAATAATTTCTCATGTGAATAAACACACTTTTTCTAAACAATGTTGTAGGGTTTTCTTTGACAGAATACTGTGTATTTTAAAATGCAAACTACCTACAGAAGAACATCGCAAATTTGTGTAAACACCTGTTTAACAAACAAAAAGTGACTATATATAATGCATATTGCTCTAATAGCAGTATGGTAAATTCTGGCTTATATACTCTGTTAGCAAAGTCCCTGATAATGTTTTCCTCTGCAGTATTTCCAGAATAGATTTTATCTAGCAGGTTTTCTTGTGATTTTTTGAACATTTTTTCTGAAATGTTTGGTGATTTTGAAGTATCTCTTCATCAATGCAACTTTTTTTTCTTTCACAAAAATTATGTAAGGCAAAACATGCCAATACTATTGTAGGTATATTCTCTAGTTTAAAATCGATTTTCTTTGTCAAAATACCTCATCAAGCTTTAAGTCATCCAAAAGCACATTCAATAGGGTTACATGCTGTTCTCAACATATTATTGAACACTGTTTGTGCATTATAAGAATCATGTTCTTTCATACAAAGTGGAGTCAAAGGGTATGCTGGGTCCTAACTCATCACAGAGTTTGTTAAAGTCAGTTCGAGAAAGTCTAAAATTCTTTTCTTCATGAAAGTACCTGTTTTTAATGATGTTTAGAAACCATGAAATTTAAAATGTTTTAAAGCATTAATTGTCTGTGTATGCGAAAAAGTAAAGTGTTTGTTGAGAGCTGCACAGTAATTCAAGTTCATTACAACCAACATTTATTAATATATTCTTCGTTGTTTACTTTATATGCGTGCGCCATTTTGTTTTTTTCCGGGGCTTTAAATGGTTGGCGCAGTTTTGGCTTGTTTGAATTTTTTGCATATAATAGCGGGTCAGTGCTGGGTTGTAAATGAGCCAGCACCAGGTCAACCCGCCTCATGTAATCAGCCCCTAAGTGACACTTCAAAAATCCAAGCATATAACAAACAGCTTCAACATATATTTCACCTTGCTGAGTTGAGAAAGAAATAAAACATAATATTCAATGTGTCATTTTGATTGGAACTTTTTAGATTGACCTAATTGACATGCAAGCAAGACCTGATGAACCGTACCAATGGATTGGGCACAAGGTTGATCACTTCAGCAAGTTCCAAACAGTTTTTCTCTTAATGTCCAAAGAGGCTTCAGAAACAGCAAAGAGAGCAATTGAAAGATTTTTTCAGTGTTTGGTCTTTTTAAGATCATTCACAGTGATAATGAATTCGTTAATGCAGTCATAGACGCCATTGCTTTGTTGTGGTCTTGAGATACCGGATTTGTGCATGGAAATCATGGGCATTGCCAATCGCAGGGCCTAGTTGAGCAAGGCAACACGATCCAAGTAATGATAAGCTAGTGGGTTTTACAGAAATGGGCGAAATGAATGATGAGTTGGAAAGGTTTTCAAGAATGTGCGATGACAAGGTACAAAAATTAGAACAGGCAGAGAAGCAAGAAAAGCCAGAAAAAGTAATAGTGGTAAACGATTTAACAAAGAGAAAGAATTGGCAAGCGATGTAATTGTTTTTATGGGGCTTAAGAAAAAGACTCCAATGAAAACTGTTGGTCTAAATGTCTTCCTGAATTTCAGTGTCATTTTTTATTCAAGAATTTTAGGTGAGGTAATCGTCCTAAGTGAGAAATGAAGCGAATAGGAGAATTATGTTTTAATGGTAGTAGATAGAACAGATAGGAGATACTACAAGCCCTATTTGTCGTTATGTCAATTTTGTTTTTCAGTTGCATTGAACAGTACTTACATGCGAAGTATTAAGAAGACTCCGTACGAGGTTGTCTTTTCAAAGTCAAATTTCTCAATACCTGCAGTGTGGACTCCTGGATTGCGTTTTTGACAGTCGTCTCAGAACGCTGCTCAATATTTCCAACTGACGAATGTTGTAGAGTTATCTTTGAACTCATTAAACAAAATAAATATGATGAGTCAAATTCCATATTGTGGAAATAAAATTGTACCTTCCAACGGATCATTTGAGTTTTTTTTCTACAAAAAATGCCATGATGATTGCACCATTCATTTCAAAATTTATGAAACATGAACTCTTTGCTAATTGTGGCAGCCCATATTGTGCATTAAAGAACAAATCTACTGAGACAACAGAATATCCAAAGCTTCTGTTCTCAATAGAGGGACCACAAGAATTGTTGATAGCTGAAAATGTTGTGGAACAGCTAAATGGATGGTTCCAATCCAGCAGCACACAAAGATGTGGTTTGGAAGTCGTAAGAGATGACATAGATGAAGAATGTTTTTATCAAGAGTTAAAGAACACAGCTACGAAGTAAGGATTTGTTTTGATTGTCTTTACATTCATTACTGAAATTAAGCTGTAAGCACAGGATGAATATTTTGCAGAAATTTTTTAAAGAAAGACTATGTAAAAATGACAGGCCACCAAAGCGAGCCTTTTGAAGAAGAAAACATTAATGGAAACACCACTGTCAGAAAAGACCTTGACCGAGCTGGCGCAGGATTTCGTTGACACTGAAAATTTGGCGGGAAAACCCTTTTTGGCGGCAAGACCACCGGACATTACCTTACAAAACCGGTATGAATCCCTATCTTTGCCTGAAGATCCATCCTAGGTTCTAAATACGTTTAAGATTCGCTTTAGTGTGGTTTAATTTGTTTAACCTCATCTCAAAGTTTGCATCCGAGCCTGAGTTACGAGTTGTGTTTTCTCCCCTCTCTAAAATTGTTCTGGGCATAACCAAACTCAATCAAAAGTGCACAAATTTTATCCTACAGGGTGGATATTATGCCAGATCTCATTATCAGAATTGTGCGAATTTTTTCCCTGTGATTTCAAGTCATTATTTGTCGACATGTGGAAGAACTTGCTTCTAACTTTTCTAAAATTTTAGTAAGTGGGGACGATATTGCAATGGAGAGAAACTATTTGCTAGGAAATTTAAATCAGCACCACCAGCAATTCTTACTGATTTGGCAGCTGGTACAGAGAGGATAAGCATATCATCGTTCCCCATTGATGTGGACATTATTAATTTCAGAAAACTCACATAGACAGTTAGATATGTTTACGTTGTTGGATAATACTAAGTGTAAGGTTTTTGTGCAGTCAAACATATTTCATTTTAAAAAGCAGTGACAATGATTGACGCATGAATGCAAACAAAGAAATTCACAAAGGAATTTCGCTTTCGACTTGTCATCTACTACTTAAAATGTGATGTTTGTATTAGTAAGTACGATGAGTTAGTTGCTGTGATCTTTTTCAACGGATGTCACTATACCGCAAAAATTGCAATCGGAGGTGAAAAATGGATTTTTTAAGATGGACTAAAAGGCTGTCAAGACATCTTGTACGACTACAATCCTTTTGGTTATCTACCTACCCATTGTTTACACGATAAATTTTCATTTCCTAATGATTTCGAATTACATCACTTATGCTTATTTTGGGGTGGCTGATGGCTCACCAGCACCTCAGAGGCCAGAGCATTAAGGGTATAATAATTTTATTTTTATTTTTATTATTTAAAATCTTTGGCGCTTTATTCCACCCATTTTGCTTTCTTTAATTGTGGCAAAAAATAATAATTGCACGCTGGCCTAACAGTCATTGAAAACAGCTTACTTCAAAGTACAACATTTGCTGCATGTTAAACAATTCTTCTTTTTTAGTTAACAAAGATTTTATTGTACCAACTCAAGCTGAAGTCCTGAATAAAGGAGCTATAGAGAGTGAGTTTCCTCTTCTTTTTTTCCTCCTTCTCTTCCTTACTTTCATGCTCCACTTTATACCTTCTTTCTCCCTTTCTTTTTCTTTAATGGTTTCTTGTTACTTTAATATGCTCTTGGTTTTTTTCTCTTTATTTCATAGATCACCTAGATACCGCTCACGACCCTGTCAAAAACGATGCTGCTAGTAAAGGTGAGTAAATGCACACTTTGAAACACTACACGTTGAAAAACGTCTCGCATTGTTAAATTTAACAGAGTTTTCCTTCTTAGACAATGAACAAGAAATTCATGCAGCAGCCGAGGTGCTAGCCAGTTTATCGATAATGTCATCACCACAGAGTAACACCGTGTCACCTGATAGACGCTACGTCAATAACCAACAATTTCCAATTTGTGTTTTTAGAATCAGGCAATCTACGGGAGGAAATTCCCCAGCGACTATTTGTTGGAGGGTTACCGCGACTAGTAAGTATTTCTCCCTTATTGCACAACATACATCAATGCAACATTTTAAGAAACATGTACGGAACTGGAGAACATACTACTCAATGATTTCGTAGCATATATTTCTTCCTTAATATAAATAACTTATCTTTTAAAGCCAAAAATATTTTAGTTAATAGTTTTGTATATGCAAATTTTAATTATTGTCCTTTAATATGACATTTTTCCTCAGCCAATTCACTTGAAAATGTAGAGCGAATCCACAAAAGAGCACTAGCTTTCCTTCATGATGATTACGAAAGCTCATACTTCACACTCCTCAGTAAATCTGACAGAAATTTAATGAGTGTTTATCGACTGAAATTTCTTTGTATCGAGATATTTAAAGCCCTGGATGATCTTAGAAACTTTAGTTTGTTTCTTTCTCATCTCATGATAGTTATCATCCGTTGTTGCTGAGATTATTATGTTTCGTTTTAGAATCAAGCAGCGATGAGACGATGAATTTAGACGGCAAGAAGGAAGGTGAAACTTCTAAAACTGCGCCAGCATGTGAGATATTTTTTTATCTGGGAAAGATCTTAGTGTGTTGGCATTGAAATTTTTCACTTGCTATTCTGACTTTGCATTCATTTTGCCAACAGGTAATGCAGTTTTCAGCGTTACACACAGAGTACGGGTACCCAAGTTTTATCACTTATATACACTTGATACACTTTTTTTTGTTATATTCTTTCATTAATTTCTTTGCATAACTAACTCATTCAATCCATCCCTGCTAAAATTACGTAGGTGCATGGGAAATTGAAGAAATTTTATGAATGAATAAAAAAATAAAAAACAACAACGGATTTGAATGAGCTAGTCGAAATTCCAAATTCTTGTACGTTTACATGCAGTGGAGAGATGGGAGGGTCAAGTGTATATAAGTGGATCTTCTTTTGTATGTCAAAATTTTAGTAGGGATTTAAGTACTTTTTTAACACGGTAACACTATCTGAATTCGTTAATGAAGTCATGGACGCCGTTGCTTTGTTGTGGCCTTGAGATACCGGATTTGTGCATGGAAATCATGGGCATTGCCAATCGCAGGGCCTAGTTGAGCAAGGCAACAACACGATCCAAGTAATGATAAGCTAGTGGGTTTTACAGAAATGGGCGAAATGAATGATGAGTTGAAAAGGTTTTCAAGAATGTGCGATGACAAGGTACAAAAATTGGAACAGGCAGAGAAGCAAGAAAAGCCAGAAGAAGGGAAGGCAAATAGTTGTAAAAGCTTTGACAAAGAGAAAGAATTGGCAAGTTACGTAATTATTTTTATGGGCTTAGGAAAAAGACTCCAGTGAAAACTGTTGGTCTAAATGGCTTCCCGAATTTCAGTGTAATTTTTTATTCGAGAATTTTAGGTGAGGGAATCGTCCAAAGTGAGAAATGAAGCGAAGAGGAGAATTATGTTTTAATGGTAGTAGATAGAACAGATAGGAGATACTACAAGCCCAACTCTTTGTTGCTATGTCAATTTTGTTTTTCAGTTGCATTGAACAGTACTTACATGCGAAGTATCAAGAAGACTCCGTTGACGAGGTTGTCTTTGGCAAAAAAAAGAGTTGGGTTAAGAAGGATGGGAAATGTCAAATGAATCAGAAAAAATTATCGTTAAATCTTTAGTGGTGCCACCACTGAAGATATGAAATGGTATGTAAATCCATTTCTGGTCAAAAAATCCAAAAAATAATCAACGATGTCATTATAATCTGAGTTGTTTTGCTGATCTGAAAGAAATTACAGTGTATAGCTGTAAACAAATCCAGTGGCAACCAACCCACTTACCGATTATTGTGTCAAGGTGGGACACTGAAAAGATGATACACTGCGTCTGTATTTATGCCTTATCCGTACGCAGTGTTGTTGCGTTATCCGAGGCAATGAGGGTTTCATCATAGAAGAAACCAATATTTTGCGGCAGCAAGGGCAAATGCAACATGAAGCAGTGTAGTTGTATTGCAAAAAATGCCATCTGCTCTTCCAAATGCCACAAAGGCATGTCAACTACCTGTTGTAACAAGAAGAAAACAGCAAACGTATTGAGTGGAAAAGGGAAAATTTCACGTGATGGGAGTTTTAAATCGAAAAATGAGAATTTCCAATTTCTCAATACCTGCAGTGTGGACTCCTGGATTGCGTTCTTGAAAGTCGTCTCAAAACGCTGCCCAAGATTTCCAACTGACGAATGTTGTAGAGTTATCTTTGAGCTGGTTAAACAAAATAAATATGATGAGTCAAATTCCATATTGTGAGAAAGGGAAAATTATGCGACAAAACGTGGCAGTTCAATTGGAAAAAATTGCGGCGATGATGCCCCAAAAACATAATAAGAACAAATGAAAAAAAGTGGTTGATTTTGCGGAAGGTGATACTGTTTCAATTGCTGTACCGAAGAGTGATTGCCATTCCTCTGATTTAAAAAGATTACATTGTATAGTTGTTAACAAATCCAGTGACAACCAACCCACTTACCGATTGTGTCAAGCTGGGACACTGAAAAGACGATACACTGCGTCTGTATTAATGCCCTATCCGTACGCAGTGTTGTTGCGTTATCCGAGGCAATGAGGGTTTTATCACAGAAGAAACCAATATTTTGTGGCAGCAAGGGCAAATGCAACACGAAGCAGTGTAGTTGTATTGCGAAAAATGCCATCTGTTCTTCCAAATGCCAAAAAGGCATGTCAACTACCTGTTGTAAAAAGAAGAAAGTGTTGAGTGGAAAAGGGAAAATTTCACATGAGGCATATCCCATCTTCGGTGGGAGTTTTAAATCGAAAAAATGAGAATTTCCAATTTCTCAATACCTGCAGTGTGGACTCCTGGATTGCAGTATTGAAAGTCATCTCAGAACGCTGCCCAAGATTTCCAATTGACGAATGTTTTAGAGATATGTTTGAGCTGGTTAAGCAAAATAAATTTGATGAGGCCAAATTCCATATTGCGAAGAAAAAAAAGTTGTACCTTCCAACGGTGCATTTGAGTTTTTTCCTACGGAAAATGCTATGATGATTGCACCATTTATTTCAAAATTTATGAAACATGAATTCTTTGCTAATTGTGACAGCCCATAGTGTGCACATTTCCAAGCTTGAAAAGTATTTTTCAAGTGAAGTATACACGAAGTTGCAGGAAACAGTGGCAAGGAAGAAAAGAGGCCGAGAAATGGACATGTGGAACGTGTCACAAGATGTTAAAGGGACGCAGCATAGCATGTGAAAGATGTCTGCAATGGAGCCATTATGGGTGTGCGCATTTGGCTTTAAAGCCAAAGTTGGCATGGTTTTGCGCTACTTGTAAGGAGAACATTCGAGCAGGTGATTATATTTGAAACTTTAAATACTGTTCACTCGGTAAATTTTCGGCCTTCTTATAGTTGTTTTTCCATTATTTAATCTTCCTGTTACTTTTCATAGACAAAAAAGCAAAGCAACTTAAAGCAAAGAAAGGTTAGTTTTCATTTTTGTGCTTATAATGATATGAGGTACAATTTCATGGCAACAATTTTGGATACCTTTGCGAGAGATTAATGACTTGTCTTTGGTCTTGGTTCTGGTTTCACTGGATTTTTGCGACATGGTAAATTATATTATTATCAATTACCAAATAACTTGTTATACTGTTTAAAGGAAGAAAAAAGATTTACATCATCTAAAATATGCATTTGTTTGTATTTTTGTAATGACACAGAAAAGAGATGACGAGTTGAAAACGCTATGGGACAAGTACCTGCTGCAGTGTTTCATAGATGGCATGCCTAGATCTATCGTAGAAAGCGCAAGTAACATTTCAAAAAATCCCCTTTTACACATCAAAAGGGGTGGCTCAACCCACATATTTTCTGTCTACCAAGAATTACAGAAGAGCCATGCCACATTCATGGAAGACTATTTTAGAAAAGAAATGAAAGACCCGCGCGAAATAGAAACATTTATGCGCAGACACTTTCTGAAAGTATTCATTAGCAATTCAACGCAAGGTGCAACAAACTGAGTTATATCAGTTACAGACTAGCTTGTTTGCATGATCCATTAGTGTAGTTTTTACATTTTACATTTTTACATTTCCGAAGATGTCTTTATTTTAGCTCTTTGAAAAGTAGATGCTAAATTTCTGCCGGGGATTTAGTCAATATTTTTTCTTTTATACCTTGAGCTCCATTATCATGCAAGGGTTATTATTATTCTGAAGAAAGAGTAATAATAAATTGAAAACTGGCAAAAATGTATTCATTATTTCAAAGTTTATCTGTTGACGCTATTAAATTTCTTAGAGGTGATATTATTTTTTTTGATGATATTCCTGTCACGAAAGATAAAGTATTTGAAAAGCTACTTCTTCCTTCAGAAAAATATGATGAACCAACCAAGCAATGTCTAGAAATCGTGTTTGGTTCCTTTTTCTATTGTAACTGCAAGAATGTTACATGATCACCTCAAGGATGGCAAATATGACAATGCAACATATGAATTGGCTGATCAAACAAAGGGTGTTATGAAAACCAATACATTAGCCGAGTGTAATTTTGGAATGCTTGACAGGTTGATGAGGGAAAAACCAAATGCCCATCAAATTACTCTTGAAGCAGTTATTATGTTTCAAACAAATAAAACAAGTGACTGGAAAAGTTTCAAAAAAAGAAGAGCTGAAATAAACCTTAAACAAAATGAAGCTAGTCTGGGAAAGCTTGAGTTTAAAAAGCAGGCGCAACTGAAACTGAATTTATTAAAACAAAATTTGTGTTCTAACATTGCGAAATTTGGTGACTTATGGATGACTGATAAAGATGTTGATGAACATGTTACTTCCTTTAGTTCTGATGCAAAGTTGAGAGAGGCATTGAAATGTCAAATTCAATTTCGACAAAAAATA
>JAYJMG010145846.1:0-13052 GCA_036873935.1 Stomotoca atra
CATTATCATTAATTAATTCGTCGTTCTTTAGAAGACCACAAGCAGTATCAGCGCTTACAAGATCATAGGGAAGCAAAACGCTAGGGGTGGTTATGTCTCTATTGGTCGGGGTTGTGGATGGAAAAAATTACGTCATTCATTGATCGACAATATCGTCTTCTTAAACGCATGTGATCTAATCTGGTCCAATTTACACACTCGTGGCCAAAGAAAGTTACGCGACTTTAAATAACACGGGATTAAATATCAAGATCCATCAAATAACGGGCGATGAAATAACACTGGCTACAAATTAACGAGGTTTTAATTAACGCGATTTTTTGCCATATGCGTTAATTACCACACAGTTCAAATTTCGTGTAATAAGGTATAAGAGGAAACGTGTGCGCGAAAATAAAAGTAGGAAAAATGGAAAACGCTTATCAAAATTATTTACGATACTTCCAATGCATCCAGCTTCATTCGACGAATGGAGAACCATAGAAATATTTCTGTGGGACAACTTAAGCCAGGTTTCCATTAAAGTTGTCTGAGCGGAGCGGGACGGACAAATCTCGACCCCTTTTGGCTCCTGAAAAGACTGGACCGAACGCGGATTATGACGTTGCAAAGTACTCCAAGTGCAGATTCGTTTGGATGCTGCACTGTGAGGATAACAAATCAGCTCGATAACGATACACAAGCAAATAAACATTCGTGAGATTTAAATAGTATATAAAACTTGCCTAGCTGAATGTTTTCAAAGAGACACGCAAGTAAAAACTTTTATTAAAATTGATGGGATTAAGGTATATAACAACCTTTGCACTGACGTCAGTTCTTTGGCTGGCGCTGTGTCCGCACACTTAAATGTCAAATATGCTTCGCTGCGCTCACTTCGCTCAGCTCCGCAAAAATCGCTTGATTTCGTGGTTGAAAACTGAAGGTATTTATAACATTATAAACACGATGATTTGCAAACAAACGAATCAAGTGCATTTATTCTCTTATAACACGCTCAATGCTGCAAGTGACGAGCTAATTTAAACTTATTAGATTTCTGTCCGAAGGACAAGAAAGCTATCGATTTCGCCTGCTGTCGTTTTTTCGTCGTTTCAACACCTAGCAAGTTTTTCGGGCCTTTCGTGCAGTCTTAACAAAAAATATACGTTAGTAAATTGAGGCGACGAAAGTGAGTTTTCTCTTTGTAAGTCACCATGAAGAAATATACCGTTAAAACTCGATATATGTTACATGAAAGAACATCTAACATGGTGATATAAAATGACCTACTTAATGTTTGTGCAGTCTTAACAGCAAAATGTTCTCTGCTTGTCTTGATTACCTTCGTTCCGCCAAAATCTTGCGTAGGATAGGCCATAGAGAGTATGAATAATGGCCAAAACGATCAGTCATTCAAAATGGTGCAGCTACTGTTCAGGCGGAGCATGCAGACCCGAAGACTGCTGTAAAGTCTTTTAGCGCTTGCTGCTTAATGTGGTTGTCCATTAGAAAGTGTTAGAAAGTTAGAATTTTGTGTGAAAAATGGAAAGTCGGGTTTTTGTGGTTTCTGAATCGGATATTTAATGCTCTTTACGGGGACGAGTGCAATTTGGCCTTTCTTGCTCATGAAAGCTGTGATAAGGGTAAGTAGCGACCTTTGTAGCGAAATTCTCTCCTTAACAACGACGTGATAGATAGGACCAATGCACCTTTCGTTCTGCCCTAACAACTTTGTTTTTGATGGGATATTTCGTGTCAGGTCTGACACGAAATATCTTTATTATTACTGGCTTTATTATTTAGTTATTATTGCTGGCTGCAGCTTCGCAGCAGTTCATCTGCGGCAGGTTTGAGTCGAAATTTCATTAAATTAATTTTGATTCTGCGAAATACTTTAAATATATATAATACATAGAAAAACTATATAGCATGTAACATCATAACACAATATCATGTATGATTAGATGTTCTGATATCACTTCTCATAAAATAATCATCGTTCAAGAAAGTATTCGTGTCCAGTGTCGTTCTTACTTCCACATCAGAGCGATTCAAAAAACTCGGTTCATCGGCTAACAACGAGTGACTTTCGGAAGTTAATTCCGTAATATAGGATGAATCGGAAAGGTTATTCGATAAGTTACTAGGTAGATCACTATCCATTAAGGAGATACTGTACATTGATGCGTCATTGGACAAGTCAGATACTGGTGGTTGTAAAAATACAGAGGAGTTTTTCAGAAGCATGTTATTCCCATCGTTAGCGAAGGATAGATAAGAATCACGTGGAAAGCAATCGAGCATTAGAAAGGCTTGATTATTCAAACTGTTTGATTCAGCTTCCGAATGTTGCAATGAGGTAATATCGGACCCGTAAGCGCTCATTGGGTGATCGTTGTCTTCCACTGGTAACGTAAATACTGACTTATCTGGACTAGCGGATAATGTTGAAAACCTTGCCATGTCATTCTGTAAATTAGCATCCGACAGAGGAATAAACTGCTTCACATTGCTCAAAGTCGTTCTGTCTCCATTGTTCACAGTCGTTTTGTTCAAAAGGATCGTCTTTAGACCGCCACTGAGAACACTGAACGTTTGAACCGGTTTTAATGGCATTCTTGTAGGTCGTTGCACCAATTTGATGACTACAGGTACTTCAGACGATTCCTCTCTCTCAGCGTTCACAGATATCACTTCATTCGTTTCGCATTTTGGTGTTGCCGCTTCTATACTGGGTGTCAATACAGAATCTTCCTGGGTCGTATCAGACATTATATGCTGTAGGTCTGCAACAACGCGTTGCGGACTGCCATCATCGGTAATCAAATTAGAAATAAAGTGTTGCCCGTTGCTTTCAGTGACGATGTCAGTTTCGACGACCCACGGAACCTTGACGGCACGCTTACGTGGTTGCCTTCCATTCTTGTGCAACTTTCGGTGACTGCAGAAATTTCCTGAGTCCTTGAATCTAGCACCACAGTCCGGACAAGAAAACGGACGCTCGTTTGTATGCGTTCGTTCATGCTCCTGACATTTTTCAGCACGAGAAAAACTTTTGTAGCAATGCTTACACGAGTAAGGTTTCTCGCCCGTATGACTTCGTAAATGACGGCTGAAGTTCGACTTTCGCGGAAAAGATTTACCACAGATTTCACAAGTGAAAGGCTTATCTGTTTTGTGTGTATGAGAGTGCGTACGTAAATCACCTTTTACGGCGAACGATTTTCCACAATCGGAACACTTGTATGGCATGGCTCCGGAATGACGTCGTATATGGGAAAAAAGTGTGCTGCTTTGGCTGAATGCCATATCTAACAAAGAGAAAGAAAAATAGGTTAATCAGCAAAAATATGGTCTATTATTTGAGGATAAAGTTTTATTACATACTTAAAAAGGTTTCTAAATGGACTATACAATTAGAGAGGGTATATTATTTGAGGAAATACGGAAGTGCATTGCATTCCTTAATGTCAATGTCGTCCCTCAAGTTATCACTAAGTATTAACTCCAGCGAAGAGATTTCTTGAGGGCACATTCAGTCACACAATTTCAAACTAAGGCCCTCATCTCTCTTCCCCAGTGACTTTAGATAGATATTGTCAACACTTACCGCATATACTGCATTGGAAAGGTCGATCATTACTGTGCGTTCTCTTGTGTGCGGTCAATGCACTTTCATGAACAAACTTACGGTCACAGATGTCGCAAGCGAAAGGCCGCGAAATATTGTGTGTTATTGAACAATGTCGTTTGTACTCGGTGCTTAAAAGGAATTTTTCGTTGCATAAATCACACGAATACACTTTAGCATGGTAACTTTTTCTGTGCTTGTTCAGTTCAGCTTGGCTCAAAAATCGTTGACCACAGTAACAGCAAAAAGGCTGTAGTAGGTTTCTTTTAGCCAGTTCTTTAACAGCTACATCAGCTAGCGTCGACATTCGCTCATTGACGTTTTGCTTACGATAGTGCTTGCCAGTTGCGAACACGAATTCACACTGAGCAGTTTTCGCGTGTTTCGTTACAAAGGATAATTTTCGGCGTTTCGATGGATTTTCTAGAGAATCGAGATTGCTCTGCGTTTTATCGGTATTGATGCGAGTATGGAAGTTGAAATCATATTTGCAATGTTGTGTGAGATGGTGAATATAGCCTCTAACGAAGCTGTTAAACGTTCGTTCACAAAATGAGCATTGAATAGGCTTGGACAATAAATTGTTTATTCTCCTTCGTCTCTGTGGTATTGGTGACGGTGACGACATTGCAAAGCGTAACCTAAAATGTTTACGAGTAAGAAAGTTTACCATGATACAACTGGAAAGTAATATGTTTACGAGGCAGCCACAAAGAACAGGTAGAACGTCCGCAATCTTTCAATCCCTCGTTGGCAAGCCCACAAGGTTCTGTGCACTTACTTTCATTGAAAAACAAAAATTGAAGCCATTTTTAGGGGCTATTTTGTGAATTTTCAAGGTAGTTTTTTCTTTTCTTCTTCTTTATCTTCTAAACTTAAAAACTGCATAATTGTGATGCTTTTTGAGGGAGGGTGGAGCTTCACCAAGTGAACAATTTTAGCAATCTTTAATGACAACGGTTTCAGAATATACACACTTCCCCAACATCATGCCAAATTAGAATCTAAATCATCCTTTTATTTCAAATTTCAATTTGAACGAACTTCACTTTCGACAAAGTAAATACATAGAACATATATAGCCAAACAAGGAAATCTTCTGCTAACCTCAGATTCTTGTTAGTCAAGCCACCACGTCCAATCTCTATTTTTTCACCTTATGATGGATAACATGCATTGATAAGACATTCTGATCACCACCGACAGTTAGGAAAAATTCTGTTTCAACATCAACAGGAAGGCTCAATTGATCCTGTTTTCACACAAACAATATATCAGTGTATAGCTAAAATATTTTACTGAAAAAGGAAACCAGTATTTTAATTTTATACATCATCTTAAACATTTATCACACTAGACATCTTTTTCAAAGATACACTTAACTGTACTGTATACAGTACTAGGCTGACCGATTATGATATAAATTTCCATGTAGGGAAAAAAACTTTTCGACAGCTATATATACACCGGCCCAGGAGAGAAGTAGACTCAAATTACACAATTCACATGCTCATCAGAGGTTTTATCGCTCCAATCCAAAAAAAACATAAAATGTACATTCAAAATTGTTCAGAATGACGAAACAGGTTTACTGACAGAATTCATTACTTGGAGGCACCATTAATACTGAACCAACAGATTTCTTTAGAAATCTTCAAAATTTAGAAGAAAAGAAAAGAAAATGGTCGTCGCATTGGCCATTTATAACATAACTCCGTAAAAAACAGTTCCATGGAATGGGACAAACCAACAACATAACAATAACTAAACAAGGAAATTTCTTAAAACAGAAAAAATTACAAACACTTGAACATCATAAGGCTTTTACCACTAAATCAAACAGTGACTATGTCAAAGAAAGTTCTAAAATGGTGGCCTGCTTTTTAAGTTACAATTACAAAAACTTATATAAGGAGTGCATTCTCTTGGGAGCCTGCCAAACCTTCGAAACCTTCGAAGCCTTCCAAGTCTGATGTCATTGGTTCGTACTAACTTTGCAGTGGTTTCCTTTGAGCAAGAAGCCAATCAAATGTAACTTACATATTTGGTTAGGAAGGTTTAGAAGACGACCAAACAAATGCACCCAAGAGAACGAAAGAATGTAGAATAAAATCATATGCGTGAGTCAAACATTTTTCACAAAGTGAAATGCAACATTTCTTTCCTAATATAACCGATGGATAGTGTTTTTGAAGTGTTTTTGAACAAATAAATACTCATGGGCGTAATACTTAACATATGGCTTTTTCAGGTGCTATTTTTCACTAACTGGAAAAACGTTTATATGTTTTTGCTGATTTGAGGCGGCATGTTTATGCTTCTAGAAGACTGCAAAAAAAAGTTGAAAGGCATTCTAGATTGTCTAAAAGGAAGACTAAACAAAATTTACTTTTGTTAGGGTGAATCAAACAAACTCGTAAAAAAGAAACTCAATGCGTTCAAGCTATATATGCACCATTTATAAATACTACTTGCATTTTTAACCACTTTTTACTAACATAATGAAGCTAAACTACAATAAGTTAAATGAAAATAAATAACAAAAACTAGAAAAGCCAAGTAAAGTAGTTCATAATGATTTGATTCATCATACTTTTACTGGTAATTAAAGTACAGCTACTGTAAAGCGGGTTCTCCATTAAAACGAATTGTTTGCACGATCGCCAGTCGCTTTAATGGAGAACCCGCTTAAGACACAATTGCTATAACTCGTCACAGTCTCAATTAACTCAGCAAAAAATGCATACAGTATATCATACGCCTCACTACCAATTATAATATATTCAACATGCAATGCCGTTCGACTAACTGAACACAAAAAAATCTTTCGGCAAAAAAAAACCATACGACAACAAACCATGGTATTTAGATTAAGCTGTTAAAGGGCTTCTTCAAATAATCAAATTTCAAATCAACATCAGAGACAAAAACCTCTCTCCAGACCGATTTAAATCATGTCTGTATGTCCTACACAGAGAAGAACGTAAATGAGCTGCTTGTTATTGATTTGTTAGAACCTATTAGCAGGTTAACCATAGCTAAAATATTTTGATAATGCATTCAATGAAAATTACTTTAATATTTGCTACATTCATCAAAATCCAAATGAAGTAATAAATCAATAAAATAAATCAAATTTATCAATTGGGAATCATATAAATATAGTACCTTACTTGAATCAATTTTCACATGGATTTTGTGAATGCCGACTTCGAAATATTTTGTGCGGATTAAATATCTCTACTTTCTTGATTACTGAGGTCATTCAACAAATCTGACCAAAACCAACAATCATTAATTAATGGCAAAAAAGGAGATAAAGATGGTCAAATTTGAACAATTCAAAAGCATCTGTACTTTTTAACTCACTCAAGCATCATTTTAAAATAGCTTTTCACGTGGATAAAGTTTCAGGAATGATGACTTCTCAAAAATTCCGTGTGAATTAATTATTTTCGCGAAAAGCCAAAAATTCGCAAAATCGAAAGTTTTATCCACGTCAAATCCATGTAAGGAATCCTATGGTTCAGAATAATCAAAAAACCGATTATTAGACACATTATTATCATTGTGTATAATGCTCAATTAGAACAAAAAAATTGCCTGAAAACTTAATAGCAAAATTCAGAAAAATGAATTCCATGGCAAATGAACCCAGTCATAAGCTAACACTTCAAAATAAGTGAAATTAATGCCATCAACTTTTAAAGTCATAGCTGCAAATATTGTAATACTAATTGTTGGCTTATTTGAAACATGTCACTGTGTCATTTTCCAGCACTTAAAATAAATTTAAGGAGTCTGTATATCTTTCATCTTGTATTCTTACGAATAAAACTGTATTAGTATATTTATCCGTCTGAGTAAAGATCATCCCATTTCTGCAATCGAAAATAACATAGAAAACTTAATGCATTCTGGAGGTAACCTCGATCAAACGGATTGTAGTCAGTGGGAAATTTCTTCAGGTACGAAATACGAGGTCTGGACATAAATTCCCAAGTGGTTTGCGCAGTGAACATCATGTACATATGGCAGACACTAAGCAGCCCAACCACAAGCAAACTTACAGCAAGAAATATTGTCAATACAAAATACATCCAGTTATGATGAAACCAGTCTTTCCAGCCTGGCTGGGTAGTTTTAAATGCTTTTATTACCACATAGACAGTCCAGCTGATAACACAAGTTTCTGATCCAAGAAATGCTAGGAAAAATTTATGATTGCGTTCACCAACACATGTACCAATCCAGGGACAATGATGATCATATCTGCTAACACAGCGTTGACAGTCTTCGCAATGTTTTGCTCGCAGAGGTTGCATAATATTGCAAAAGCCACACCGACGATATCTTAAGTTTCGTGAACTTTTTTCAAGCATTGATGCAGTCTCTGATGCTTCTAATTCATTCGGCGAGGTTAAAATTTCTGATTGCTCTTCCTTGGAATTGAAAACCACTCCTGTTTCTTCATCAATTCTGTTATACAACATGTAACCTGGATCTATAAAACTTGTCACAAAGTACATAATGGTTGCAAAAGAAACCAAAGATATATAGCATGCTACATACCACAGATGTCCATTATACAAACTCAGCTTCAACTCTGTGTCCTTTAAAAACACTATCAGCATAATAGCAGCGGTTAAAAACAAATGCAAGCATCGCACAAACCAACGATCTCTTGCTTTTATCCCCATATCTTAATTATCTATTTACTATTATTGCTTCTGGCTGTCAACAACGACTCATTATTTTCTAGAATAAAACGTACAGGAATTAAGTAAAAGTTGTAAAATACAGAGCATTTAGTTTTACGGTATTCGATGACATGACAAGAAATAGTATTAAAAATGCTTTGTTTTTAAACTATTTTCACCCAGCTACTGTATAAGCATATTATAAATCTTTTGGTGCTGACAGTGATGTGAAGACAGGAACATACCCTAATTCTACAAAGGAGTAGAAACTTGTGCACCCTCAACTTCACGATAATACCCTTCATATGAGTAACAACAATGAACAGTACCTTTTTTAGGCCAGAGATGTAAACTTTTATTTCTTTAAAATCGTCAGTTAACATCCTTTAATTTTAAAACTAATGGCATTATGTGTTTCTTGTAATGTGCCAACTATCAAGTATGAGCTATTATTCAGAAAACTCCATTAACAACATTGTCGAGTATCTGCTCAGACATTTCTAACAGTAAGCAGGACTTTTTCAGACAAATTACCAGACAACTTTTAGTCATTGAACTGTCCATTTTAGAGCATAACATAATAAAAAAACTAAAAGTTAAATAGACAGCAGAAAGTAGAGTCAATGACACCACACAAGTGTATACATTATTTATCTGTGTTATGGCACTCCTACTAAAAAGACACAAGACATACAAATTTGAGCTATAGAAACCTCATGTGACCTGTTGGTGAGGAGACTCCATACAACCCAACAAAGTACAAAGTTCACTTGAAATTAATGCCATCAATACGTTAAGAATTATCAGAGCTTACAAAGACAAAAAATAATAAAACAAAAATAATCAAAACAATATCATAAGTGTTTGTTTTTCTATTAAACAACATTTTTCCTGAAAGTAAGTCATATAATCATAATGAAGTTTCTACAATAAATTTTTATCCACATTACTTTACTTGTACATTGAACATTTTTCTCATAAAACCAATCACAGTATCAAGCACCTGCTTTTTTACTACTAAGCCACCTTTTCCTTGAAGTAACAAAATAAGTTCAACATAATCCTCGACTGTGATCTGCGAGCGAATCTGTGCAAGTTCATCAAAAAGTTTTCGCTGTTGTTCAGGAGTTAATTCCTTTAATACAGAAGATAATGGTTTGTATGTTCCTCTAAACTTGAAAAAAGCGAAACAACTCCCAAGAATGCCACCTATAAGCAAACCTACTGGCCCTAAGACTAAACTAAATACCATAGCAACCAAACCAACAAGGACGCTGCCAAACATACTCCCTTTAACTGTTGCTTTTAATTGGTCAGCATCAGATATATGACCAAGTGCTTTCAACCAATCTTCTTGTGACACAGGCATTTTCTCTATAAGGTAAAAGAAAGACTTTTAGCATGATACACCTTCAACATATCACCAGTTAAGTAGTTATATACTTGTTTTGTGAAAAAAACATGAATACAAGAACAAAAACAAGCAAATTTGGTAGTTGGTTAGCAATCTTGCTCTGTTACCAGCAGGTGTGGATTCGAGTCTTTTCACTTAAATATATCGCTCATAATCACTCTCAATGGTGATGGTAAGTTGGTGTGTTTGTAAAAAGTTGAAATTCAAATTACTCATTCAGAATAATAATAATAACAATAAAATAAATTTTGACGTATTGTGGATACAATCCTTTAGTCCACTGCGAAATATATACATAAGAGAAAGGATAAAACAAAATACAGAAATGTAAATCGATATATTTTAAATTTCGAGATCACTGAATGGTGTCCAGCTCTCACTTACCCAGCTTCCATAAGAAGTGAGTAAGGAAAAGGTCAAAGTTGCATCATTTTTTTTTACTTTCGTAACAGGTGCAGCATGCATGGGAACTAAAAAAGGCTTTCCAAGTCATTGGTGTCTAAAGTTGTTTCAAAACTGGAGAAAACTTCCTTCATTTTTGTTGGTATATAATAAAGTTTAAATAAGTCAATCTAACATTATCAAGGAGCTCCTATTAGCAACTTTGATCCCAGAAAGGAATGAATTGGCTGTGTAATGGTCATTGTGTTTTTTTCAAGATGGTGCAAGAGCTCACTCTTCCAAATAACCTACATTAGTATTATATAAACAACAATGCTACTCAATATTCGAACCCCAAAACTGGCTACCAAACAGTCTTTTACTTCACCTTGTTCCATTCCGAGTTAGGTTTCTGTTCCGAGTTGAACTCGGAATAGGTGCTATTCCAAGTTGGCCAACAAGAATAAAACGGTTTACCAGCCACAATTAGTTTGCTCAAGGCCTAATATTTTAACAATGTCATTTCTAATAAACCACATTGTTTGAATTTCTAAAATAAGGAAATGATTAACTCAAAATATCTGTTAATCATTTTGACGTAACTCGGAATAGGGATGCAAGCTATCCCGAGTTGAACACTACCATTAACTGAAGACACAGCCAGCTGTTCCCTATGATTCAAAAGCTCAACTGCTGAACTGGCATAAGCAATTCAAATCGAATTTAAGGTAGAATAATTGACGAGAACAGCAGCTCAGTCATATGGTGCAACTCAGAATAGCGATATATACAAGCTATCCCGAGTTGAACATTACCATTCTCAAGACAGAGCCAGCTGTTCTCTACGATTCAATGGCTCAGTGAATGACCTGCTATTATAGCAAACGCAAATCGAATCGAGTTTGATGAAGAAAAAGTAATTTGGACATATATAAGTTGAAAGTCTTTGGCCCAACACGGAATAGGGACAGAAGCTATTCCGAGTTGAACATTTCTTTTTTAGTCTCTTGGAAACTTGTCCAAACTTTCTTTTCTCTGCTTTGCAACAAAAAACTAACTATTTGATCATTGCCATATTTGGCATATGTTTTTTTCTTCAAATGTTAGTTAATGTCTTCGAATTTTTAAATGTCCATTTCACTCATTACACAATATTACACTAAAAAAAAGAGTTCTCCAAATGTCGTTCTTTAAATGTCTAACTTGGGACATGCCATTCCGAGTTAGCCACAATTTCCAACTCGGGATGGATAGGCTATCCTGAGCCTGACTTGGGATAGATTTCAACTCGGGATCGAACAACCTCATTGATTAATTTGTATGATCAAGATTAGAAAGTGTGGTTTTCAGTTCTAAAATTAATAACGTCAAACACTTTTGAGAAGAAAAAAGTCCAATGTTTTATATACTTCTACATTTCGCCACCGCTTGCCATATTTGTTTTGATTTTTCGTTTGTGTTTGCCCTGACCCTCGCATAGCCATATCGTAGTAACCGTGAAACACGCGTATCTATTTATAAAGAACAAACCCTGAAAACGAAATTGGAAATGTGATATGAAAGAGGTGAGAATGTAACTAGGATGTCTGTCTCTCTTTTCTGCTTCCTCGGGTTACTAGGCTTTACTTCTGATTAAAAATTAGGAGGCAAGGGATAACGAAAAGGGAAAGTGAGTGAGTAGTAGGTAGCTAGAGCGAAGAAAGAAGAAGGAGATACATACATACAGTGAGACTTTATATGAATATATTAGCTAGCTAGCTATATTATAGCTATATATACAAAAAGTAAGGAAAAAAATATTTTACGGATACCTTTCTTTGAATAGTCACACCATAAAAGAAGTATCAAAAGACGGAAAAAATCACTTCCTTTTGTGTTTTGATCAAAATCAGACCACTTTCGGTGTTTCGTTTCGTTTTGTTGCTGACATCTCTTGCGCCACCATTTATGGTAACAACTAGACTGCCAGCTAAATTTTGACAGAGGACGCCGCCAGACTAAATGCAACCGTAGACTCGTTACGATATCATTTTTTCGGTGTCTGTCCTGTGCGCATTAAGGCCGGATTCCACTTCAAGCGCTTTGTTCGGCGAACAAGGCGCTCAGCGCTTTCTTGCGAACAAAAGCGCTCGCTCGCAGTTTCCACTCATTGTTTAGAAAAAGAGCGCCAAAGCTCAAAGCGACATTGTAAAAACAACATGACCGCTCTCATATTACTTATCTTACGAAGAAGAATTCAAAAAAAGTACAAAGAGTCATTGAGACAAAAAAAGATGAGCTAGATTTGGGGTGTGTGATATTTTTAGAAGACGAAAGGAAAAAGGTTAAAAACACACTTGTTCGTGCAACTATGATGTTCGATCATGAATACTTTTTTCGAATGTTTATAATGACTCCTACAACAAAATTCGAAGAATTATTACAAATGATTGGCCTCAGTTTAATAACGTTCAGGTAAAGTATCGGCTAAAATGTCTTGCGACAAAACATCATTTATTTCAAGTGGTACAGGAACTGGCGGAGCGAGTGTACGTAGTAGTCGTTGGTGCAGTGCTGCTGCTGCAGCTGCTTGGTCGAAAAACGAATGATTGTCGCGGTGCAGAAGGTAAAGAAAAATCATTCTTTGGAACAAGAAATCTCACATTATTAACATTTTTTCGATATTCACATAGCTGATATTTCCGCTTATTTCTTCGTTTTCTCGTCTTCTATATTCGTCGGTATCGAATTCGTCCGTCATGATGATGTTCAAAAAAACTCTATTCGTCGGTTTCCACTTCAAGCGCTTTGGTCGCCGAACAAAGCGCGCGGTTCAAAGCGCTCGTTATTGCGCAATAATCACGAAGCGCTTTTGTGCGCTCTGTTCACTTTGAAAGTCAAAATCATTTTGAAATCTTGCGTGTTCGCTTTGTGCGTCGAACATCATAAACAGAAATCAACCAAT